>CATKRY010000193.1:0-136074 GCA_949775005.1 Orthosia gothica
CTAGGCCCAGAATGTGTATGTATTAGCACCAAATGAAAGGACATACAAAATAGTATATATAGCAGCGTCCTAAAGTGTTGTATCCATGATTAACGGCGTTAATGACGCCGGAAACAAGAAAAGAGGAATGTCAATTAACTGAAGATAAAAATAATGATAGAGTGGTATCTTCAATTCGCAGCAAAGCAGAACCTATGACTCTGTAGTTTGTTTCTTTTTTTAACCTTTACCTGTGAAGGATATGGGAACTGCTGGAACGATCGGGAGCACAATTAAACATGGACTTTACTGATAGACGTATATTCGGAGACTGGCGCGTGGCTCGTACGTACTACGTCAACTTAATTCTAAATACCCACTATTACAAATATATTACACCTCCACCACAATACAACAGTACCCTATATAATAACACGATAAATAAAAACCAACTTAATATAAACTTAACATAATTCTTAACTAGTTACACAATTTTAAATCTATCTACTGGCTTACGTGTCCGCTTAGAGTAACGATTCTCTGGCAGCGGAGATTGTGGTATTAAATTGACCAGATCATCTTCAGGAGTTTTATTGTCCGAGTTTGGACTTGCCCCCTTATCCCTGGTAGTCGCTTCTGGTGAGGCTACCTTTACTACCCGTTCTAAAACCTCGCTCAGTGGCTCGACCACACTCTCTCCCCCATGATCTGTACTGTCCTCAGTCTCTGGACAGGTAACATCAGAAAGGCGTGACCTGCGGCGCATTTGATCTACATGTCTTTTTAGTGATTGACCATTATCCTTTGCCACTGAGTATCTACGGGCACTGTCTACCCGTTCTACGGTACCTTTCACCCACCTATCACTAACACCATACTCACGAGCCCAAACTGAGTCACCCTCCCTGAAACTGCGGTCTGTTCCTCCCGCGAATTCCCTTTGCCGTCTCTGGGCTTGATGTACTCTGTCTTTGGTGACTTGGTCGGTACGCAATAAATCAAGTCTGGAGCGTAATGGACGTCTCTGCAACAGCATAGCCGGGGTTTCCCCTGTAGTGCTGTGCACTGTGTTCCGGTACGCTAACAGAAATGTTTGTAGTGCGGTGTCGACATCAACACAATCCCTATGCGCTTTCTTAATAGCCCGCTTGCAAAGCTTGACTGCATTCTCTGCAGCCCCGTTTGATGATGGGTGGTAGGCTGGTGAAAAAAACTGTTTAATGCCGTTGTTTTTTAAGAAGGTTTTAAACTCTATACTAGTGAATGGTGGGCCCTGGTCAGATACTAATTCCTCCGGCAACCCAAACCTTGCAAATGTAGCTCTTAAAACCTTTATAACATTTGACGCATTAGTTCGTGTCATCTCAAACACTTCTAACCATTTTGAAGTAGAATCAACAATGACTAAGAAGGTAAGACCCTTATATGGCCCTAGAAAATCGATGTGAACCCTTGTCCAAGGGCGCGCGTGATACTGCCATGGCTGTATCGGGGCCCGCGGTGGCGCATCCGCCTCCGCCGCACATGTCTCACATTGTTTACATAATGCTTCCACGGCAGCGTCAATATTAGGCCACCATACATAACTACGTGCCAAGCTTTTTGTTTTTACGATACCCATGTGACTGCTATGGAGTTGTTTTAAAACATTACTCTGTAACGAATTTGGTATAACCATACGGTAACCCCACATAATACAACCACCTTCCGTATATAACTCATTACGCCTCATAAAGTATGGTTTGATACTTTCTGCATCTTCACTGGTTGTTGGCCACCCGGATTGTATGTAAACAAAAACCCTACTTAAAACTTTATCTACAGCCGTTGCTTTCCTAACGTCTTGGCTCGTAATTGGTAAATAATTTTCAACGAAATTAACATAAGTTTTTTCTTTTTCTAATGCTACATTTTCTTTACAACCTTTGTACGGCAGTCGTGATAATGCGTCGGCACAATTCTTACTCGAAGAAACATATTCGATGTCGTAAGTATATCCTGCCAATAACACCGCCCAACGCTGTAACCTAGACGCGGCCATTACTGGAATACCGACTTTATCACCAAAAATATAAGTGAGGGGTTTGTGATCGGTTCTTAATATAAATTTACGACCATAAAGATATTGATGAAATTTACGTACGCCGAACACAATAGCAAGTGCCTCGCGGTCTATTTGCGAGTAGGCCCGCTCGGCTTGCGTGAGCGAGCGCGATGCATACGCCACGGGACGCTCGCCCCTTGCAGTTGTGTGCGATATCACAGCTCCTACGCCTACACTGCTCGCGTCTGTTGTTAATATTATAGGTAACTCCGGTGTGTAGTGCATTAGCACTTCACTGCATGTTAATAAATGCTTCACCTTACTGAACGCATCTTCACATTCTCTATTCCAGCTATACGGGGTTCCAGCTTTAAGCAACTTATACATAGGCGCTAGAATTGTACTAACATTTCTAATAAATTTGCCATAGTACATCACCATACCAATAAAAGCTCTTTGTTCCGAGATATTCGTGGGAGCTGGAGTTTTAACTATAGCTTCTACTTTGTCTGCGCACGTGTGAACCCCTTCTTTACTAATCGAGTGACCTAGATAGTTTACTGATTCAGCAAAAAATACACATTTGTCTTTTTTTACTTTAAGCCCGTATTTGTGCAAGCGATCAAATACTTTGCACAAGTTACGCATGTGTGCTGCGTTTGTGGGTCCCGTTATTATAATATCATCTAAAAAGACTCCCACATGTGGCAAATCTGCAAACAACTGCTCCAAATGCCTTTGAAAAATGCCCGGACTTGATGCTAACCCGTATACTAGCCTATTATACATAAATAATCCTTTATGAGTGTTAATTACTGTGTACTTTTTTGTTTCATCCAGCTCAAATTGAGCGTATGCCTGCGAAAGGTCAATTTTACTGAAATGCTGGCCACCCTTTAAACGAAGTAGTACTTCCTCTACTTTTGGCAACGGATAACGGTCAACTTCTATAACTTTGTTCAAGGTTAATTTGTAATCTGCGCAAATTCTAATGTTACCGTCCTTCTTGACGACCGGCACGATGGGTGTTGCCCAGTCAGAACGCTCCACAGGAGAGAGAATGCCGTCGCGCTGTAGCTGGTCCAGCGCGCGCTCCACCGGCTCGCGAAGCGCGTACGCCAACGGGCGCGCGCGCATGAACACGGGCCGCGCCCCCTCGCGCACGCACACGCTCACCGTGCCGCCGGTGAACCGCCCCAGCCCTTCCGCGAATACTTCACAGTATTTGGTACTGAAAGCAGCCACATCAAATACATTGTTTTTGTGCATCACAACATCATTACTATTACAATCATAGGTTACTGTAGGTAATTGTATTTTTAGTTCTGCCATCCACTGACGGCCTAATAGAAGTGTTTTGCCATTCTCCACAACATATAAATCTAATTGTTTATGCCCATTTTTATATTTCACTACTGGTTGCATAACTCCCAGGGGTTTAACTAACTCGCCGGTATAATACTTTAGTATTAAATTACTAGGCTTAAGTTTTACATCGTTAAACAACCTTCTATAACATTCCCAGCTAATGCAGGACACCGCACTGCCGGTGTCACATTCCATTTTAATGTCAATACCATTTACATTCAGTTCGACGTAAATAGGACTACACTGCGTCGCTGATAATTTACAAACATCTACAACTATTACCTCATCGCTCTCCGCGCCGTCACTTTCTTTGGGATATTTTATTTGAAGCGTGTCTATATCCACGTTGTAGTGCTCCGATAAATTCGGACACATACGTCGCAAATGTCCTACTTGGTTACAAACTCGGCAAACATAACGACCGAACTTGCACTTGCTTGCATCGTGACGCGCGCCGCACACTCGACACTGCTGTTGCTGCGCACGCTCACCCAGCTTCATGGGTGCGGCCGCTGCCAATGCGCGCGCGCCGCGCCCCCATCCGCTAGACGTCGTAGTATTGAACGGTGTTGTCGCTCCGCGGACGTCACGAGTGGCCACCGCCGCCGTACCCTTCCGCCGCGAGCCTGCTGACATCGCCTGACACGTCACCGACGTCGTGGATGCACCTTCGCTTCTTAACCCGCTCTGACCTTCAACGGCCGCTGCGTCTTTTTCTGCTGCCTCCATGCTAACTGCTATCTTATACGCCTTCCCGAAATCCAGATTACTTTCGGCGAACAATCGTTGTCGTATACTTTCGTTTGTTATGCCACAAACTAGCTGATCTCTCAAGCTCTCTTCCAGCCAGGACCCGAAATCACATGTTTTGGACATTTTCTTCAAGATAGCCACGTATTCCGATATAGTTTCACCTTCTTTTTGTTTCCTATGTCGAAATTTGTATCGTTCTGCCAACTCACTTGGCTTTGGTTGCAGGTGTTTTTCCATGACGTCAACGATTTGTGCTAACGTTTTACTTTTTGGTTTAACCGGCGTACACAAATTAACCAAAAGTTCATAACACTCCGCCCCCATCACTGTTATTAATGTTGGCACTTGTAATTCGTCTGGGATCTTGTTGACTAAAAAATATTGTTCCAAACGTTCCACGTACAACCGCCAATCGTCACTGTGGACTTTGAACTCTGCAATTTTACCGATCGACATTTCTAGTTAATTTGATGCTGCTGTTCTTATGTACTTATTTAGTATTGCACGAATCACGCGTAGAATCGTCTGTTCTCGTCGCCACTGAAGGATATGGGAACTGCTGGAACGATCGGGAGCACAATTAAACATGGACTTTACTGATAGACGTATATTCGGAGACTGGCGCGTGGCTCGTACGTACTACGTCAACTTAATTCTAAATACCCACTATTACAAATATATTACAACCTGTATTTACCAACGTGTTCAATGAAATAAGTTAATCGGTTTTACGTTATTGCTTCCTGTGCCTATACAGGCTGAGTTTTCCAAGTGAGCGTGGATGGCCAAATCATCACTATGAAGAATAGCATAAAACAATCAAAGGATTCAAGGTGCTGATTTTGATTAAAACTAAAATTGATGTTGTTTTTAATTTCCTGTAATATTATTATTTTGCAATATTGTGCATTTACACGTGCCTGCTCAAGTGTATCTTTATTATTAACAACGTAGCAATTTGCTATTTCAACGTAAAACATATAGTGCTGGACACCAAGTCCTCCTTGTTAACCAATTTTAAGAAAAGTAGGAGGCTCTCAATTTGTCGGCATCTTTTAATTTCATATTTATGTTCCCCGATTACTCAAAGCAACCTGGAACGCTATGGCAATTCTTCTTTTGTCTGAGAAAGTATACTTTGCAAGTGATCCCATAGTCATCAGGTCAGTGTCTGATGATGGGTTCCTGGCGAAATCGAGGATACTCTTTAAATTTTATAGAAATACGTATGTCGATTTTGTTGTTTTCATCGATTTATTCTTCGTTCGGCCCACTGATTTTCGGCCTAAATGCCAAGATCCTGGTTCGTCCCTAACAATATGCTTCCTTCGTCCCAAAATATAATTTTAATTAATGCAAGTATTTGCAATCTTATGGTATCATTTGGTGAAGTTGAACTGATGAAGAAAATCACAGAGGGTCATTTGATCTCCTCAGTGATAAGCATATCACGGGTATAATACAACTCGAATAGTTAACCGATTATGATTATATAATTGGTACTTATGAAAATGATACCATCGAACTGATCTGATGATGAAGCCGGAAGATAGGCACTGGAACGCCGACGTAAAACAATGTATCCTAATCGTGTTGTGGCATATTGGAATCATCGTGATCCGTCAGCAACCACGTCTTACCAACATTCCTTCCACATCATACCCAAGCTTCCATTAGCTGAAACAGTGGTCAAAAACGACCCTGATAGGGTTTATAAGGTATTAATGAAAAAATGAGAAGAGGCTTTTAAGGATTGATTACCAATATGTATTTTTATTATTGGAGTCTAACATAATCGTTAGAAATAAAGGCCCAATCGTTGCATGAATATTATTTTCTTCGAGTGATTCTTCAACATATCCAAACAAAGCATTTTGCGTCACTTTAAAGTAATTTGTCGCTCCGGCCATATTACTGCTTCCATCTAGTGTGAACGCACTTGTAAAAGGCCGGACTGGACCAACAAGTCGTAAAATGGTCACAGCTTGCAGTTTGATCGAACGACGAAAAGCATGATTCATGTTTTTTGTGATGTTGCAAAGCTTTTTCCGTCGGTGCTCCATAGACCAATTGAAATTTGACCAATTGGTCTATGGGGAAAATTACATGTTTCCATCGTCCAATTATCAACTGGTCTATGGAGAATTGAGAAATGTTTCGCTGCCCAGTTTAATAGTATAGTAAAGCCTTGTTCATAAGTATTTAAAAAAATATCAAGATCAATTTTTGAAACAATAATAATTTACTGAATAATCACGACATAACAATTCATTTGTACAAAGATTACAATACAAATCAATGTGAACGTCTATCTCATTGAGTCCGTTGGGATCCCAGAATTGGCGACAACAGTCTTCGCAATACCCTCATTTCGGAGACATACTGTCATTTGAAAAGTTATAGAAATAAATAGTCCTTGAATATAGTTATCGGCATTGGCGAACTTTTAAATGTAAAACACATGTGGACGAAATAAATACGTCAATTCTTCCTTCTGGGAGGCAAACGAGATAATCCAAAAATAAATACATTGTCATTACATTAACACCATACATAATGACAAAGTTTTCGGTGAACTGGCCATTTCAAACAGTTTACATACTTTTTAAGAGAACCAGCCCGGCGAGCATGGCCTACTGTGACATCGCTTAAGTCACACTTTTAATCACAGTTTGGGCGATAAACTCATTTTGTCATAAATGCTAGCACGGCGGCGTGAGATATTTTCTTGACTTGTGGCATAACTTCTTGACGTTTATTTTTTTCTTTTTCGGAAATTTTCCAATTTTATTGCAGTTTCGGTTTAACCTTGGCTATAAAAACCATTTATGTTCTGAGAAGCATAGCCCTACGACGCACTGTTTCCGAATTATGGGCCTCCGTATCTTATTTTATTTTGCATAAAACGCTCTATATTTCTAAAATGATATCTCGAAAACGGTATATCCTAGGCAAAAAATAACCAAAATTTAGCCCCCCCCTTTGCTACCCCCATGTTAGCAGCATCCCAACATGAATTATACGTTTTTTTTTTTTTTTTAACATTGCTTGGTTTTCGACTTGAACTACGGTCATGACAAGTTATGATAGAATATGTCACATCTTACAATTTGTCTTAAATGCTAGCACGGGACAACCATGTGACATAGTGTGCAGACGCGACTTGCTTTTCTTGTTGTTGACTTCATAGTGCGACATAATTTGAATAGATGACCAAATAAAATAATACGTAAAAAAGTATGCCGTTCATACAGCCAAACAACTTTTTTATTTTTCTTTGTTTGTTTGATAACATATTAAGTGTTTGTTAGAAAGATTTACTAAAAAATATAATAGCTTGGACCAATACCGGTAGGCCCCTATTTTTTATATTTTAAATGTTTTTTGGGGATTTTATTTAAGAAACATTTAAAAATGTAGAAAGTAAGAAGAATATGGAATAAAAGAAAATAATAATAAAAAAAAAATAATCAAAATAAAAATAATAAATAGCCACTTATGAGCTGCGCTGTGCGCAGGCGCACAGTGATCATGCGCTACCGTCACGTGATCTCTGTACCACCATCTTTCCTAGAGTAGCTGGTTGGGCGGACAGAGTCCCAAATTTGAGCGTCCCCGACACATGGAAATAAACCACTCTATATTACGAGTATCGTATTAAAATTATGTTGAGTTAATTCGACCTTGTCATTAAGTATCGCATCACTATACTGAGTGCTTGTTTAGATAAGATTAAATTGCATATTGCGTGTGATGCAGCGGATTCTAATCCCATCAAAAACATAAATATGAAAAGGGGAGCTAAGTTCAAAACTAAGAACTTGCGCGGTTGTTGACTACGCAGATAAAAAAATTGAGATCTCAATGGGTGCCAAGTTCTGTATCCTGAAATTTATTTAGAAGAACATAAATATATGTAAAAACACAATTTCTTCTTTTTTTGCTACAACAATATTTGCTTTTTTTAAATATAACTTCTTAAATTTGAAAAGTCGAATTATTTACATAAAGCAGATAACTTATTATAAATTGTACCTCAAGATTTGACTTGACGTGTTTTCACAAATACTATATCGGTTATAATGTTCATTTATTCGATTTTTTTAATAAATAACTTAAGATCACCATACTATTATGAGATGGATGAGAGCCATCTGCCGGTGAACATTCACAACTTCTTCCAAATAAGCCTTTCTAATACATATACATAAACTCACGCCTTTTTTCCCATAGGGTTAAGCAGAAACTACAGAGCGCCACCTGCTACGATCCTTACATACTTCTTTTGCTTCACACACATTCATACATCTAGTCATACACACACGCCGGTTATGGGTACTGCGCACCTAGCGTTTCTGAAGAACATCACCTTATATATATATGGTTTATATATGTCTTTCTAGGGCGTCCCCACCCGGCGTTTTCATTCACGTCTGCCTTGTAAATACCTTTCGTTAGTCGCCTTTCATTCATCCTCTCAACATGGCCAAACCATCTTAACATACTCTTTTCAATTTTAGTCACTAAATCTTCTTTTAAACCACAACGGTGTCTTATTACCTCATTCCTCAATCTATCGTTTAAAGTTACACTCAAAGAGCGCATTTCTACTGCATTATTCCTACTTTCATGTCTTTTTTGCCGCACGCTGTTGTGAACGGCGAATCGAGCTTCCGGAGACATCGACATGCTGGTCACAACCGCATGTTTCGAACACATGCGGTTGTGACCAGCATGTCGATGTTTATGTCACCGATAAAGGTTTCTTTCTTTTTTTTGTTTTTGTGATGCAACACTATGTCAGCTCGCTGTCATCGATATTGACAGTTTTGGTTGGGTTGAAGTTGACAGTTGACAGTTACTTCTAAAAATGTGATTGATATCGCGGGGCGGAAAAATGTTGGTATTGATTTGGTTTTGTTGAAATTGGAAAATAACCAACCAATCGTCATCCGAAATTGTGTTCGCAATCCGCGAGTGGTACTGTGAGTCACCCGTGCATTCGTTTGTGTGTCAGGAGCGTGTATATTTGTCTGTCCAGACCGCGTCAGTTATCCCAAATTTATTATATACATTTTCTCCCTATAAAGTTTAAAAAAATAAATAAAAAAAGAACCCTCGACCGGACACGGGATTAGGCACGGGACCTGAAGACCATCACGGGAAAAAATGTGAGTAGTAGTTGTAAGTTGTGCACGCTTGTATCACTTTCCACCAATACGGGGATCGGTAGCCCAAAAATCAGACCCCTAGCTGCCGCTGCCGAGTATCGCGGTTTAGCCGTTGTACCTTGTAGGATCCAAGAGTCACAGCATTGCTCATGGGCCCTAGTGTTGCCTCTTGGCTTTGTGATCCGCAGGCCTGTATTCAACAGCATGTATAGCACCATTCAACTCATTCCCTGCATTCACTCTCCTTACCACATCCTCTTCAATCTTTCCATCCCTTGTGAACATACTTCCCAGATAATACATCGTCTTCTCTTTCAAACATCATTACCTTCACATCTCTTTCACGTCTTGTTCAAATTTATACTCATCCCTTTTAACTTAAAAGCTTCATTCATCACAGTCACCATGTCTTGCAACTGTTCTGCTGACGATGCTGAGATGAGTAGAACTTGATCACCTGCATAGAGAAGGCATTTGACAGGCAACTCATTCATCCTCAATCCACATTCATGCTCTTTCAAACCTATCAGACAACTATCCATGTACAAGTTGAACAGCCACGGTGACAATACACAGCCCTGTCTAACACCCCTTGAGATGGAAAACCAGTCCGTATACGCCCCATTAATCCTAATATAAGTACTAGAATTCCTATATTGAGATTTAGTTACCGTACCAAGCGCCAGTCCACACCGTACCCGGATAGCGTCAACCACAGTTCATCCCTCCACACACTGTCATAGGCTTTCTCCAAGTCAACGAAAGCACAATAGAGTTTTTTGTGCTTTGCCAGATGTTTTTCAGCTATGCAAGGAGAAAATCTGATCCATACAGCCCATTCCCTCTCTAAATCCTGCTTGCACGTCCCATAATTGTTCATCCGTCACTTTTACTACTCTATTTATTAAAACTTTCGCATATAATTTACCATATGGTGACGGACGTATAGAATTTCACCATCCCATATCTTCCCAAGGGTGTCGTAAGAGGCGACAAAGGGAAACACCAGAGAATGGGCAGCAGCGTTCTCTGTGAACTTTAAGAACAAACTCGATCGCCAAACCGCCTGCCAAGCGTGGCGATTACGGCATACCCCCCCAAACCATGAAGAGCACAATTAAATAACGGCCCCGAATGCCCGGCAGCCCGTCTACCCTCGACTACGGTAGCGGTCGAGGCGATGGCTTGGCAAGGGTTGCAAAGAATCCCCGGAGTGGACCCGGCTACCAAATCCGGTAACCTGCTCTATTTCCGAGAGGGTGACCGGCAGTCCCAGGGTGGTGTCGGATTTATCGTCCACAAGTCATTTGTGAACAACGTGGTGAAGATCGAGGGCGTCTTGACCAAGGTAGCGTACCGTACTCAGAATATCCTCAAGATATTCGCTGAAGGTCATACAGATTTACGCCCCAACCTCGGCACACCCCGACGACGAGGTAGAGACCATGTATGAAGATATCTCTAAAGCCATGCATGGTTTCAAAACTCACTTCACCGTTGCCATGGGGACTTTAACGCAAAACTGGGCTAACGAGACGAGGATGAGCTGCAAGTGGGGTAATTTGGAGTTGGACGTCGAAACCACCGGGGTCACCTACTTGCCAATTTTATGGAGAAGGAAAGCCTCTATATGATGAACTCGTTCTTCAAAAAGCGTGAGCACAGAAAGTGGACCTGGCAAAGCCCCGATGGTGCAACTAAAAACGAGATCGACTTCATCATGTCAACCAAGAAGCAAATATTCAATGATGTTTCTGTGATCAATTCGGTGAAAACCGGGCGCAATCACCGCATGGTAATAGGCACATTGAACAGAACATTCATATCAAGCTTGAAAAGTCTCGACTGATGAAGTCCACGCTCCGTCCAGCACAGATCCTGATCCAAAACCCCGGTACCTTTCATCTCGAAGTCCAGAATTGTTTCGAGTGCCTAGGAATCTCCGTGGTCGAATACAGCGATGGGTTTGTGGAAGTTTTCCATACGGTCGGGTTTAAAATTTCAAGACCTCCCGTATAAAGATAGATAGAAATATAAAACTCTCTGATCCTACTCTCAAGCTAATGAAGGAGAGGCGTGAGATGATCCTGCAGTATTCAGACGATGCAGTGAAATACCGGAAGCTAAATAGACGGATCTCAAAGTCCTTGACAAGCGACTTCCGCCGCTATAATACCGAAAGTATTAAAGGTGCTTTCGAACGGAATAAGAGCTCCAAGGTCTTTGCAAGAGATCTGTCTATTTATTATTTATTAATATACACTTTATTGTACACCAGAAAATACAGGAACAATTGAAACTTAAAACTAAAAAAATATACAAAGGGCGGCCTTATCGCATTCTGCGATCTCTTCCAGGCAATCTGGAACCTATTGAGCAGAGCCAGCTCACACAACTGAAACCGATGATGGCAGGATAGTATCCGCCACACCGGAGATTCTGAGGGAGATCGAGAGTTTCTATGGTATATATCTGTACACGTCAACCAATAAACCCGTTGCAAATCTAGCAAACGACCCAAGAGCTAGATTGACCCGACACTATACTGAAGATATCCCGGACGTCAGCCTGTACGAGATTAGGATGGCTCTGAAACAGTTTAAAAACAACAAGGCGCCGGGTGACGACAGAATCACGGCTGAACTCCTGAAGGCGGGTGGGAAACCGGTCCTTCATAAGCTGTTTGATTCCGTCATACTCGAGAGCAAAACGCCACAAGCATGGTGCAGGAGTGTGGTGGTACTCTCAAAAAGGGCGACAATGCCCGGCTGAAGAACTATAGGCCCACTCAGTTCTTAACCATGTCTATAAGTTGTTTTCATGAGTCATCACGAATCGTCTCGCACGCAGGTTTGACGATTTCCAGCCTCCCAAACAAGCCGGATTCCGAAAGGCTTTAGCACCGTAGACCACATACATACGCTGCGGCAGGTTATACAAAAGACCGAAGAGTACAACCTGCCTCTCTGCTTAGCGTTTGTGGACTACGAGAAAGCCTTCGATTCGATCGAGACTTGGGCTGTACTGCAGTCTCTCCAACGGTGCCAGATCGACTACCGGTACATATGAGGTGTTAAAGTGTTTGTACAGAAAGGCCACCATGTCAGTCCGTCTTCAGGCTCAGACCTCGAAACCAATCCTTCTCCAGCCTGCCGTGAGACAGGGAAACGTAATTTCTCCGAAACTGTTCACTGCTGCGCTGAAAGATGTATTCAAGGTTCTGGACTGAAGGGGCCTAGGCATCAATGTTAATGGCGAGTACATCACTCACCTTCGGTTTGCCGACGACATAGTGGTCATGGCTGAGACCATGGAGGACCTCAGTACAGTGCTAAATTTCCTCAGTAGAGCTTCCGAAAGAGTGGGTCTGAAAGTGAACATGGACAAAACCAAGGTGATGTTGAATGGCCATGTTTCACCCACTCCTATCAAGGTTGGAGACTCTACACTCGAAGTTGTGAACGACTGTGTCTACCTAGGACAAACGATCCAGTTGGGTAGGGCCAACTTAGAGAAAGAGATCAACCGTCGAATCCGACTCGGCTGGGCAGCGTTCGGGAAGTTGCGAAGTTTTTTTTTTTTTTTTTTTTTAATAGGCCTACATGGGCACTTATAAAACGTCGACAATGTGCACGGTTCGGGTTGGTCGATTCCTATGGAGAAGAACCGGCAAGAAACTCCATGGTTACTCTTTTAAAAATTGTTTGGTTTTACAATATTTCCATGTTACAGCAGTACTTAGATGGGGGGACAACGCAGGCCCGATAATAAGTCGTAAGAAACTAAAACAAGAAGTGATTATATAATAAATAAACAAAAGATTTAAAAAAGTAAAACGAGATAAAACGACAAGTCAAAAGTGTCTCAAGACAAAAGACTATGACCAGTGTGTGTTGTCAGTGATGACATATAGTTCTGAGACGTGTTCGCTTACAATGGGCCTCATCAGAAAGCTTACAGTCACTCAAAGGGCAATGGAGAGGGCTATGTTAGGAGTATCATTGCGTGATCGAATCAGAAATGTAGAGATCCGTAAGAGAACCAAGGTTACCGACATAGCCCGAAGAATTGCCAAACTTAAGTGGCAGTGGGCAGGGCACATTGATCGCAGAACAGATGGCAGATGGGGCAGAAAGGTTCTTGAGTGGCGACCGCGAACCGGAAGATGTTGCGTTGGAAGGCCTCCCATCAGGTGGACCGATGACCTTGTGAAGGTTGCGGGGATCCGCTGGTTGCAAGACGCACCAATGTGGACGCTTGGAGGAGGCCTATGTCCAGCAGTGTCCGTCTTTCGTCTGATATGATGATGATGATGATAATTTGCCGACAACACTCAAAAGACTAATGCTGCGGTAGTTTTTACACTCCCGCTGTGAGCCTTTATCCTTATATAGTGGTACGATTACAGCTTTACACCAGTGGCCATGGTGGCCATGTGGCCATAAATCCAACACATCTTAATGATCCGGCACAACAGGCTTACTACCACCCCTTCGCCGCCCTTCAGCATTTCAACAGATGGTTGGTTATATTAAAGTATATTGTACATTGTACACCAATGTGTGGTAAGCTAGTAGTAGCCGATGTGTAGTGTCATATAGTTTATACTATAAAACGTAAATTGCGTGTAGCAGCTCACTTCTGGCCAAATAAAGCTTGATTGGCCCTGGGTACCACTGACTGGGTCAAGGCATAAAGAAAATAAGTTTCTTAGCCAAATATAAGATAACTTGTATGGGAAAACTAGCCAGGTCAAATCTTGAGCTACAATTTATCCAAAGTTATCTGCTTTGCTATGCTATGTAAATACTTCGACTTTTCAAATTTAAGAAGTTATATTTTAAAATAGCAAATATTGTGGTAGCAGAAAAAGCAAATCATTGTGTTTTTACATTTAGTTTAGAATGTTTGTGTTCTATTAAATAAATTTCAGGATACAGAACTTGGCATTGGCACCCATTGAGATCTCAATTCTTTTATCGGCGTAGTCAACAACCGCGCATATTCTTAGTATTGAACTTGGCTCCCTTTTTTACATTTATGTTTTTGATGGAATATCATTACTTTTTGTACAGAAATTATTAGTAGGTACTTATTCATAAAGAAAACCCAATGGTTTTTGGTAATCTAGTATTTTCCTACGTTTACGGGGTTTAATTGTCTATTTTGTGTTATTTTCTATATTTTCTTGTTTGTACCTTTGAAATGTTCGAGTGAATTACCCATTCAGTACCCGGATTTTTTTGGCGCTTGTTCTGTTTATTCTTAATTTGGCCAAGTCGAGGTGGTATTACATGCGCGTGTTATTCTATTCTAAAACAGAGCTCTCTTGTGCCTTGATTTGACTTGGTTCTAAATTGATAAGATTACTCCATCTAAGGTTTTATCTCTGGAGAGTCCACCGTAGGCTTGTATTATTTTATTACTAAATATAGAGGAACCTAAGTCGAGAAGAGCGCTGTCAAGGCTACAGTTTTGTGGTTTGTGGATAGTAATAGGTGGTAATAGCATATATTAAGCAATTATGGAATTGTTCCCTGTTAACATATGCATTACTTCATATTTGAAACTTGGTTTTGACTCGTTCTAGAATTAAGGGTGGTATTCCATTCGTTATATTATATACACATGAAGACCTTAAAATCCACATAAAAACTGGTTGCCATTAATTTTGATTGCTGATTCTTAAATTACAGGCACTATAAGTAAGTGTTCCTAATAGAAAGATAAACAAGTAAAATTTCAAAATTTAAAAACCCCTTACACATTTGTCTTGCGAAAACACTCTGATTCAAACAGTAAAACGCCCATATCTTTTGAACGGCTGAACCGATTTAAATCAAACGTAGCTAAGAACACTCTCGACAAAATTACCTTTCAAACAAAAACAACTAAATCAAAATCGGTTCATTAGTTTAGGCGCTATGATGCCACAGACAGACACACAGATACACAGATACACAGATACACAGATACACAGATACGCAGATACACAGATACGCAGATACACAGATACACAGCAACACACGTGAAACTTATAACACCCCTCTTTTTCCGGCGGGGGTTAATTAAAAAATACTAATTTCTGATTTATCCCTTTGTATTCACCCAACTCACCTGTCTGGATGCCAAATTAGAACTATCTAGGTCATTTGGAACTGGGTTGGAGTTTTGATCTATAGGTCAGTCAGTGATAAAAATGAAAATTTTTGGACGTTAATATTTAAATAACCGTTTGAGCTATATTTATGAGATTTTGGTTTATCTTAGGGATTTTAATACATTAACCAAATTTCATGTGTTTATATGAAATAGATTTTGAGTTCAAAAGCAGTGAGGGAGTGAGTGAGTGTGAGCAGTGGTGGGTAGCGGCCGCGCCTTACAAGTTGTAGGTCGTGAGATCGAACCCAAGCAGGCGCTTTACTTTGTGTAAATTATCTCATCACCACTGCTCTCAAAACTGTGAAGAAAAACATTGTGAGGAAACCGGCTTGTCCTGGAACATGTCAACAAACTTCTAAGACATGTGACATCCAACAACCCGCACTGGGCCCGGGTTACGGTCCATTCCATCTCACATGGTGGAGGCCTGTGGCCCGGTAGTGGACACATTAAAAACGCTGATGATGTGATGTAAAGATGACAAATGGTTCATGTAATTCACACAGCTACTGCTTCGCCATTTCCTTTTTTGCTAGAACTTTGCTTGACACGCTGCCGCGTGTCTAGATTATGAATCATGAGACTTAACATAGACAAAAATATTGCATTAAAAAGAATTGGCAAGCAGAGTTACAGAGGGTTTATCAGGATAACTTCAGTATCTCTTAACGTTTTGAGTATAATATGTTGAGTCATATTTTTCGAACAATACATATCTAGCGAAGACGTTGTTTAGCAGGCGCCCATTTATCCACCATCTCAGATTAAAATAAAACTTTGGGTAAACAGTGGATTTCTAGAAAAGGAATCTCAGTGTGTTATGTTTGTCACCCATCCACGGACCGGCCTCGGGAAGCGTTGCTTGACCTTGAACATCGACCCGTCTGGCTGTTATTATTTACCTTTTGCCACGAGCTTCTCACCACGATGGTTAACTAAATTTTATTCAAAACACTGAGTAAAACACGTCTATTAATCCACTACAATGTTCCAATTACAAAAATGCAATAAGATAACAATCTATCAGATTGCATACGTGAGGAAAGGCATGAATTTATGTCGGCAAGATACAAATGTAGCATTATCAAAATAGAATACCTGTGATACTTACCTATTTAATTTTTGCGTCATTCAATACTAATTGTAGGTTCTTTCCTGATCGTTGATGACGCATGCCTGATTATAATACATATTGAGTGCATATGCAGACACGGACATTCACGTGCCTTAAGCATACGTGCATAACGCGCGATGTACTCGTTCAATTCCATTTTTGAGTTTTCATTATTGCATCCGCTATAATTATATGTGCGTATGTGGACATTCAGACAATTATTGATGCTTGTAGCTCAAGTCAAGGTGACACTTTATAGTTGAACTGCACTAGGATAGTGTACGATAATTATAGAGTTAGTAGTCAAGTCAATATTTCAAATTATACATCGTTTTCTTAAATTAATTTTATCGAATAAAATAATAGTAAATACTACATTTAATTGAATCAGCAGCCGAAAACTTATAGTCTCAAAGATATATGTCATGTTCAAAGGGGAAGACGGAAGCTAGAGTAAGCGGGCAAAGCGAATGAATGAAATCGCAGTCATCACTTTCTTGTTTTCCTTTAAACCCTGAAGACAGAAATAGGATGCCAGCGCAGCGGAGCCGTTTGATACATGTGACTAAGTTGCTTCTAGAATCCATTCATATACTCATTTCTGTTCTACCTATGCCAAAGTAGGTAAGGTAGGCAGTCTAGGAAAAACTAGTTTAACCTGAAATTGAGTTCGGCCGGTAACACACTCGTATAAATTTATATTACTAATGGGCATTTTAATAAAAAACACTTTTTAGTATAGTTATTTATTTCTTACCTTCTACAATATGTCAGTACTTACAAACTAATGCCGTTTGACAAGGTTAAAATAATGAACTGTCTTTCTTGGTCGTTATAATTACGGTGATAACCATGATTCTTAAATCAATTTGCTATAATATCAGTACACAGTATATTAAGCACTTTAATAAAAATTGAAAAGGAATAAATTGTAATTATTTATAATACGTAAAAAATTATAAAGATAAAGTTTGAATTATAAAAAAAAACATTTACTTAAATTGTGTGACAAAGATCATTTTTCAGATTTTTGATGGAAGAAAGATAAAAAAGTGTTTATCGTGACAAAACGACATAAATGCTAAAACAACACACTACTCTAAACTAAAAACTAACTAAATTTCACATGGTTGCGGAGACGAATGCTTTCTCTTACTATCGTACTATATGTTTTTTTTCAGGTCTGCTGTCAGTGCTGCTGTGTAGATTGCATACTCGCAAAATTCTAATTTCCGTTCAGAATTTTCCAAATTTGTACATTATGAATCAGTTTTCGGTCCAGCCGTTTTGGAGATTACACAGAACAAGCCGACAGACAGACATATTTTTTTTGCTATATTTACCTACATTATAAACGTTTACATAAATTTTCCACTAAACAACTATTATTTTGAAATTACAAACATATACTTCTTTTTGATTTATTTGTATAGATCACATGTAAAATGTTACCGCATAAACCCGCCAATGTCCAGTCAGAGCAGTACGTAAACTCGAAAGGTTTGCTGTCAAATCATCTTGCACTAATCTTGGTCGGTCAGTTCCGTTGCACCGAATTATGGCAATCTCTAAAAGGGTAATTACCGCTGATACCGGGATTGACATTTTTTGCGACAGTTTATCAAAGCTCAGACAAAAACTGATAGAGACTGATTTGTGGTCGAGTTGACCACAAATCAGTCTCTATCAGTTTTTGACAGTTTTCTCCTCACTAGTAATTTCATAAAATAAAATAATCAAGTCAACTTTTCAATAATGTACTTAAATAACCTAATTTATAATTATAATTAAAACAATTATTAACTATTATCAATCTCTTTCTGCAATGTTATTAAATTTTCATATCAATGTTTTTCAATTATTAACTTTTATCAATTTTTATCAAATTATTAATGTTATATATAATCCTTAACTAAATAATTTATATGTTTGTTATTATTAATTTATCATTCTTCCATCAAATTTAATAAATTAACCGAAAATCAAATTTGTATATGTTGTGTTCACCTATAAGTGACATGTTTGCACGGAATTGTGTCTTATGTATTTATGTGTAAGTTTTTTCTGTAAACGTGTAGTTGGTGTTCCTATCAATAAATAAAAACTAAATAATCGCTAATTTCGGGCTTTTATAAGCAAATCACACGGCAAATCTTAGGCTTTACCCCAGTGACTTAAATGTTTCAAAGTTTTCGTGTCTATCACACACTATGGTACGGAATGATAAGATATTAAAGACTGATTGATTAGCTTCACTTATTTAGTCATTAAAAGTAAAATAATAACATAATTTTAAAACAATTTTGAATGTTTTTACAGGAGATATTTTAAAATCATGTTGGTATTTTTTTTTTAAATCAGGTTCGAAAATGACACAACAAATTTTCAACATTTAGGTATAAGTATCAGAGGGAAATCATATGATTACCCTTGTCATTGCGATTAAAGTCAAAGTCAAATTCAAATATATTTATTCAATTAGGCCAATAAACGGCACTTTTGAACGTCACATAAATTAAAATTAAAATTTACAAGTAATAAAAAAAAAATATGATTCTACCATGCATTCGGAAAGTAGATTGTTATGGAGAAGAACGCACAAGAAACTTCATATAAGATATAAGATACTCCATAAAGCTCAAAAGAAGCGATTAGCCTTACATTAGCGGACTTGTTAAATCTTTGGATTTAACGATAAATCCTGGATTTTAACGTAGTTTGGGCTTTTACAGTAACATCTAGATTTAGTTTATTTTTAATCCTTTTAATAGCTAATACAACGATTTTTGCTATTACTACTTAAATGTTATAATATTAAATTAACTGCTAGAGTACTTTTTTATATGTTTTTTGTAATTTTCTTTAATTAGATATTTACTAACAATTCTTTAAAAAAAATCGCCTTGAAATGAACTACAGCTTTATTGTTATTTGTTTACTCGCAAAGAACAGTCAATAATTTTATATATGTTAATTAAAGAAGACGATTGGCCTTTTTGGCGCATCGGTAAACTTAAGTTGTATTTGGTTTGTCCAAGCTAAAAATCTTTTGCCTAATTTATGTGATATCCGAAACTTCATATAAACGTCGTTTTCAGCTGGGTGGGGTTTTATATCAGGGTATTTTACGTATCGATTATATAATGTCCCTAGAGTATATTCTCCAAATGCCGGTTTTTTATCAAGTTCGTGAAATTTTTTTCTGCAAGCTTGCCCTTTATATTCAATTGCAAATTCCTCACCTGATTCATCATCTTCCCATAGTCTCCGTTTAGCGTTTCCCGGATCAAGAGGATTTACAGATTTAGAATCCAGTTTTTGTCTCTTATTATCAATAGGCTCACTTGTAGCTTCAAGTGTTCGCTTTCCAGGTGTATTTTCGTTTTCTAGTTGCATTTGTAAAATAGCTTCCAAATCATCATTCGATTTATAGCAGTTTGCGTCTGTAACTTCCTTATCATTAGCTATGTGGCCGCTTGTCTCAGGTTTGGCATCAGTATGTTTATCGAAAGCGATATCATTTGTTTGTATTGTGCTTTTGATTTTTAACGTACAAGGATAAACATGTTCATCTTCAATTGGATCACCAGAAGTACCTTGTTCTTCGGGTATTTCATGACTATTGCTTTTCTTGTTATTTTGTTCATATCCTTTCATATCTTTAGCATTCGTTTTGTCTTTTTCTGTCATAGCCTGCTTATTTAATTTGGAGCAATTATTATTTAATGGGTTTGTATCAAAATCTTTTGGGGTTTATGGGAAGAGGTGGACACCAATGAAAGAACGTTTTATAAGGGTTTCAATAATACAGTTTAATTACCCTTTACTTGTTAATTTGGAAGGTGTGTTTCAGTAATACTTTGTGATACATGTGTTCCCTAGCAAGGCTGACGCGATAGTGTGTAGTGACCAGGATCAACAGATGGGATTTCGGTCTCAACTACCTGACAGAGGGTTCACAGTCAAACCATATAATATAAGGTTAGACAGAGACAGACATAGAGTATTTTAGATTTGTTTTTGTTAAACTCCAACACGCCCCCTCAAAAATAAATCCTTTTCTCTTTAATTACGACATACTCGTAATAATACCTATCTCATACTATCTTTATACAATAATAAAAACACACACATTCCTTTTTATCTGTCTGGGGAAAACAATATCAACATGGTCCAACATTCATTGCGCAGGATTAGGGAAACCCAGAAAAACCTAATCAGACCAATTAATCATTTCATCTATTATAATTAATGAAATATTAAAGTTACATATTATAACCAAGCTCTTATAATTAAAACATCCTTGATTATAACCAAGCTTTTATAATTAACTTATCTGTAGCATTACAATCATGCTATTATAAATTAATTACTATGATAATCCTTGTAATTATAACCAAGTTTTTTTTGTTTCAGCTTCAATTTTAGCCATGTAGTTACTTATTTTGCTTTTATGTACTATGATGTTATCATAGTTTTACTGCTCATTTGTGGCTTAAAAATCACATTATGCAATTATCAAATACTTTAAAGTTAAACAAGTAACTCGAAGTACTTTTACTATCTATTATGTTACAGCCCATTCACAATTAACAAAGCTACTTCCAATAATTTTGTTTTAAAACCAACTTGAGATTTATGGTTCTTAAAATTTCTTAAGACCCTTTAAGTCTGACCATAATAAACTATTGTTTTTGCTTGCATACTGACTCAGAAGGTTTACAATAAAAAATAAACTTGGGTCAGGACGGGTGCACAGCATGATAATGTGTCAATAATGTGTCAAGCACACAACAAAATTTCTACAAGAGGCTAGTAAGTTCTTACGAATTTTATACTTCGTAATTTAGTTTACTTTCAACTTGGGTACAAATTAATATTGACTGATTTACTCAAGAACTGTTTACATATTCTAAACAAAAGTCACTTTGTTTACCAGAAAACCTTTTTTCTCGCATTTCAGTCTTATAAAATAAAAGTTTGTTTTACAACTATTCATAGAACATATTTAAATTACCGATCTTTACAAGATCGTTCACATGTATAACTTCAATACAATTAAAAATATGACTTAACATACATAACATTGCACCTATGTTCCCCAAAGGGTTAGATAGAAGCTTAGTACACTATATTATAGTACAACCACATTTCGTCAGTTACATAAATACTCATCAAAACATGACTTAACATACCATCACGCCTGTGTTCCCCGAAGGGTTAGGCAGAGGCATAGTACACTATAGTACACCCACATTTCACCAGTTATGTTTAGGTCCCATATTATAGGGAGACTATCAATCCTTTCAATCCTTCTTATCCGGCAAGAATTATCGATGTTTTCTTTTTATCAGTACAAGTTTTATTAGAACTTTGTTTTTAACATCGTTTGGCATTAGTATCTATGTTAATAGAGTTTATTATCGAGTGAATTATACTACTTTTAATCCATTCATCAGATTTCAAAATAACTGATTTTAATTCCACTGATTTTAAACTATCCAATTTTGAATCATTGGATTTAATTCCATCAGTTTTGGATTTAGGACTGTATCTGTTTTGATATCGTGTAGTATTTCAATATCTGATTTTAATTCCACTGATTTGAACCACCCAATTTTATATATTTGGATTTAGTTACATCAGTTTTGAAGACACCAGCTTTTAGGATTGTCAAAACTGTGTGTTTTAATTGACACTGATTTTTGACGTCACGTCAATCAGTTTTGGTATGGAAATGCTCGGTTTCATTTCCTTCCAATTGTAACGCAGCCCTCGACTGTTTACAACTCACTTCATTAGCTATGACATTCCAAACTGTTTATTTTTTTTTTTTCTTTTCACTCTTTTATGTTTCATACTTTATAGCCATATGGTAGGTCCATACCTTACTTACCAGAATATCATTCTAGGACTTTTCATCATATTTGGTTTAAGTGGTTTTATAATGCACATACACGGTAGAACCGAAAACCTTTAAATGTTTAATAGCAGGCTTTTTTTTTTCAATTAACGTGGTGTTCGAGTTTGTTTCAAGTATTTGGAACTAACAGCTTGCAGACTGCTTTAATCCACATAATGACTTAAACAAATATAATTCAATGTGACTTCTTTTTCATTTGCAAATAATATATTTTCAGTCAGGATATGATTGGAAATATTCATATAATTAGATTTTCTTGGTCAATATCCCATTCAAAATGATTTAACATCTTTATGATGCACTAGCAAATTAAACTAACTCGCTAAAGATATTAATCTTAAACTTGTGTTTCTTGCAACTAATGCAAAAGTTTCTGACTAGAACCACTAGCCATTTATTCACAGGTTTTAGAAACTCATCATTTTTAACCGTAAATGCCCTCTTACAGTTGTATTAATAAAATATATTTAATATGCATATGATTTAATGTTTCACTTCAGGTATCATTTACATAAATAAATTATATTCCTCATTGACATTTTACCATAGGCACATGTTCATTATCATAGACAAATAGATTTAATTTCTGAATACGATTGAGGTATTTGAAATGTTAAAGATTCAGCACACAACTGCATCCTAAACCTTACTAATTTTCTGTTTCATTATCATATCGTATGGTACTTAATGTTAACACATTTCCATTTTGATATGAACACTGGATCAAACGCTCCACTATTTCTTTAACAGATTTATTAGCATATGATACTAGGAATTAATTCATATTTATAGTAATATACAACCTGATTTAATCTTTTCAGATTCACACCACTTCAATTGAGTGTAACAAGTCAAAGTTATCAACATAGTTATTGCTACTTTTAAGCCATGATTCATTCAGGCTCAGATTTCACTGGCCTATTGGATAAGAATAGAATAGAATAGAATAGAAAACCATTTATTCGACATAGAAACAACACAACAACAACAATCACAAAGTAACAGAAAAATAGAAAAAAATAAAAGTACATCCAATAATACATCTCTGAATCTCACAAACCAATTGTCTAACATAATTGTCTACACTTTATACCAATTAGTGTGTATCAAGTATAAATAGGGACTTTCACGTTGCGGACACGAAGTAGCGAGGCATCTATCTGTTCATTGTTCAACAGATGTTTTACATGTGGGCAAGACCCACGCCCCTAGCGCCTCTCCGTTCGTCTCTTGTTACTTGGGCAGGTAGAGACAAACCCTTACTTTTATTACTTTTACCCAACGAATTATTTCCTTTTGACAACACATTGTCAAATATCGTTTTCTACTTTTATTAACGAAGTAAAACCAAAACATTTAAATACTTTTAGTTGTTGTTCTTATTTCGCCATAACCTATATGGTGTGTTTTACAACCTCAGTACTAGAACAATTTCATGCCTGAATAAGTTGTAACATTTACACCTTAATAGGTAGTACAATTTATTACATGCCAATGATGTTAAGCCGTTGTTCCCGGCTGTCATTTGAATATCTTTGACAGTCGTTACGGGTAGACAGAAGCCTGAGATCTGAAACCAGTCTGGCCAAGAGATACCATGCTATCCAGTTACTGGGTTGTGGAGGTCAGATAGGCAGTCACTCCATGTAAAATACTGGTATCCAGCTAAATCCAGTTGGACTTGAAGCCGAACCCAACATAGTCGGGAAAAGGCTAGGCAGATGATGATCATGAATTTAATACATGTACTACTCCGTTCTATAATTCTTTGTTCTTATTAATCCATACGACAATATCATTCAATGCCGTAATGTAAAGCACTATTTAATGGTATACTTTTCGAGTTCAGAACTCTTATTTAATTGGATACAATTTCCTCTCCATTATTACAACTGAAGTTAGTTAACAATTCTCAGACCAAAATTAGCTTTACAAAACACAACTCGGTTTTTGTTTTAAATTTACGAAGAAGTCTTTCAACCGTGAACATCTGTGTGCACTATTCACATATTATCTACCTCTTTAATAAACTTTTGTTTCGAAATGCCAAAAGCATGCACCTATTGTTAATTGCATCACTATTAGAAAAATTGTATCATATATTTTATTTCAAAACAAATTTGCCTTTATGGCCTCACATTTCGTTTCACAATAAATCATAATTATTATTTACGAATGTATATACAAACATTTGCTAATTAAAGCGTTTATAAGATGCAGACAATTAACGCCAATTAGGTACATTCCGGATTATCATCAAAGACTTACCCTTTATAGGCTTACCAACCATTTTTGAACACAATGACACCACCATCTTTATTAAAACGACAGCTATTACCGCTTTGCTATTTTCTGGAACAGGGCACACCTGAAACGTCCATCTTACAGGTAACCGGCAGATCCTCTTCCTTCGTCGCTTGTCTATCACGCGCCATTATTCCTGTCTGTTGTAGCACTGCCCGTCGCGAAGGTAAAACCAGAAGTCTATTAGGGTTTTGAATTAATCCTATGCACCGTTGTATTGTTTTATTGTTCCTTCTTGTTTCACTTAGATACACAGCACGTTTTTATTATTTAGTGTCCGTATAGTATTATTTTCACTTTGGTTTAGCGCTCTGGGCCCAGAACCTTTTGGGGTTTATGGGTAGAGGTGGACACCAATGAAAGAACGTTTTATAAGGGTTTCAATAATACAGTTTAATTACCCTTTACTTGTTAATTTGGAAGGTGTGTTTCAGTAATACTTTGTGATACATGTGTTCCCTAGCAAGGCTGACGCGATAGTGTGTAGTGACCAGGATCAACAGATGGGATTTCGGTCTCAACTACCTGACAGAGGGTTCACAGTGAAACCATATAATATAAGGTTAGACAGAGACAGACATAGAGTATTTTAGATTTGTTTTTGTTAAACTCCAACAAAATCCAACAATAGTTTCTTATCACGATCATTTATTTTAGGTTTGGCTTTAAGAATATCATAAAAAGCGTAAAAACTATCAGCACATAGAAGATCATCAGGTAAACTGATATTCCAGTTCTATAGTTGTTCCTTGATTATTTGAAAATCAAAATTGATGCCGTTATGGGCAACGAGGCACACAGGCTTTTCAAATTTTCGAATAAATTCATCGATTTGTTTGAAAGCCTCCTTATAACCCATCTCCTTAAAATTAAGTGTTATCTTGTCCTGCGGTTCATCTTCATTATCCGGATCTTTAAATTGACTGCGAGGAACAGCTAACAAACTCACTTCAGTAAGGTTTTTTGAATTACCTTTTACGCACCCAATATCCACAAACACAAACACTTGAATCGGCGCCATTGCAATACTGACTGAGCTACAATTTGATTTTGAGTAGTTTATATAGCTGAGTTTTGAACGCTCTGTGTTGTGTGTTTTGACAACAAGGTTTACCTCTTCCTAACCTTTCAGGGAACAGGATTGATGTTGAGGTTGAGGAGGAATGTTGGTAAAATAATTATACATAATTTACCTACTATACTTGAATAATGTAAACAAACTGATATTAAAATTACCTATACCAATAGCTGTTATAACCCATTACCACCTGCCGTACACACACGTGTACACTCAGATATTTTTTTTTCCTGGACACAAATATGAATAAACAATCGATTTGTTTAAAAAAATTAAAACTATATGTTATCAGCAGCTAAAAATACAAAAAGTTAGTGGTAGGCGCGAAAATAAAAAATAATTTGGATCATTACATTTTATGTTATTATCAACGTCACTTAAGCAGGTCGTTGAATAAACCAAATTTCATAAGTTTGGGCAGTAAATGATTGAATTTTGCGAAAAGTTTACATTATTATTTCTTGTAATAAGCTATAACAATGCCAAATATTATCACATTACATGATTAAAACTGTTCCACATTGTAAGAATACACGCCCGTGTACAGTGAACAAATGTACCTATGGCAAAAATATCGGCATGGTTGAGCATTAGAGATATCGTAAAATAAGTGATTATTTACACACAACGACTTCCTGAGGCTATACGAGGAGGGATCAAAAAGTAGTGAGAATGAAATAGAATATAATGACTATTGATAACTTAATAATTAATTTTTCTATATAGCAACCGAGTCTCTCTTCACACCTAGTCCAGCGCTTTTCCAAGGCTTCGATCCCTTTCACAAAAAAAGTTTTGTATTGGTCCTGCAAAAAGCTCTCCACGGCATCCATCACCTCGTTATCGTCTTTGTACCTGTTTACCCTTAAGTATTTTTCAATTTGGGGAACAGATAAAAATCGCTAGATGCCAGATCTGGTCAATAAGGGGGGTGGTCAACCAATCCGAAGCCAGCTTGCTGAATGGCAGCTATCGCAAATGCCAATCTGTGCGCGGGTGCGTTGTCATGATGAAACAGCACGCCCCTTCGAAGTTACCCTCTCCTTTTCTCTTTGATGGCATTCCTCAACTTGGGAATTAAAGCTGCATAATATTGGCCTGTAATAGTGGTTCCACGCTCAAGCTATTCAATCAACAATATACCTTCTGAATCCAAAAATATTGAGGCCATAACCTTGCCAGCCGATGCCACGTCACGAAACTTCTACGGGGTCGGTGATGATGGCCGTTTCCATTGCGAAGATTGCTGGATTGTCTCGGGATCAAAATGATGGACCCATGTTTCCTCCATTGTTACGAAACGAGACAAAAAGTTTTAAGAATCTTCTTGAAACTTGTCCAACAATATCTTCGAAATGTCAAGTCGATTTTGTTTCTGACTGTCGGTTAACATTATCGGCACCCATCTTGCGGAGACTTTTCTCATATTCAAAGATTGTTTCAATATGGATTGAATACTTCCATATGTAATGCCCGTTTCTTGAATTAAGTATCGGATGTTAACTCTGCGTTCGCTCAATACAATTTTCTCGACTTTCGCAACATTTTCTTGGGTGACTGACGTCGATGGACCGCCGCAACGATGTTCGTCTTCCGTGCTCGTTCTCCTTACTCGAAATTGAGAAGCCCACCTTGCGACAGTGGAATGCGGTGGAGCAGACTCTCCTCATGTTGCCTCCAAATCGCAATGAATCTCTTGCGTCGATAACTTTTTTAAACAGAGGTATTTAATAACGGCTCGCACTTCGTTTTTCTCCATTTTCGAGAACACGTTCCGACACGAAGCAAACAAATGACTACATTCAGAAAAAAACAAAAGACAATTGAAGATTTTTTTTTAAATAATATTACAAATATGTATCTGAGCTATGCCTGCCAGTATTTTTTTTTCTTACCGAGAAGTATGTCGTTCTCACTACTTTTTGATCCCTCCTAGTATATTAAGCTGTTGAATCTTGTAGGGCTGAAGCTGACAACCGTAGATGGGATTGATCGTGGTCCCACCCGATCTTACTGAAGAAAGTAATGAAGTGGAAGATAACTTTATGTCTTTAGTAATGCCACGTGATATATCAGGTACGATCGAATTGCTACACCGCTAACCTTTAGATAAAGAATTGGAGTGTAACAGTGGTGACGAAGAACTTTTTTCTGACTAAGATCCATCTGGAAGACGTGGTTAAAGCGAAGCGTCTAATAACTCTATTTGAAGGACCAGAAATGACCAGGAAGGACCTCTATTAGGAGGGAATTTTTTGCACCATTGGAACAAATTTTGAGTGTGGAACCAATAAGAAACGCTGGTTTTCTTAGTCAAAGGCAAATGTATATGTGAATATGCCACAACTTTTTCAAGAATACTAAAAAAAGAATAACTAATAAAAAATAAAAATAAATGACTAATAAAAAAGAAGGGCAGTGTGACATCATATGGCTCAGTCCATATTAAGGCTTTACCGTGTCAGCATAAGAGACGAAAAATGTGGCGGTGGTTTATTTGTGCCTATCAAGTTGATAAGCTGCAAAGTGCCTTGATCAAAAGCTTTAGACGATCTACCCAAGATCGTATTTTCTCAACAACAAAGACGCAGCTCATATTTTTTTGTGGTCAACCTCAAACCATGATGAATACAATCCTGAGTGAATTATAAGACCCCTCCGGTGCTCAAGGTGGTAACACACTACTAAAACGCGACGTGACGTGACGAGTCGAGTCGAGTCGTGACGTGGCAAATCGTGCAAATAATAATATACAATACGCCACGTCATGCTGACAAATATAATTCATTCTTATCTTGAATATAATCATCTAATTTGTATTATGCTTGATTACAAAGCGTGGTTTTAACTAAAGTTTTAAATTTACTTTCATT
The DNA here is from genome assembly GCA_949775005.1 of Orthosia gothica. Classification (NCBI taxonomy): domain Eukaryota; kingdom Metazoa; phylum Arthropoda; class Insecta; order Lepidoptera; family Noctuidae; genus Orthosia; species Orthosia gothica. The sequence continues at coordinate 28,770 of CATKRY010000193.1, forward strand.
TAGTTTTAATATATCACAAGGTATTTTGTTATAGAATTTAACACAGTAATTGAAATAAAAATCCACACCACCAACCCCATGAAAGATGAGTAGTGTATTTTAGCTAGTCTATAAGATGGTTGATCTAACTTAACTTTATTTGTCGTATTATAATTGTGTCCATCACTGATTTTACATACATTTTCATAAATGAATTGGCAAGAAACTGTCATAATATTAATGTTTTTAAATAGTCCCTTAAGAGATTATCGGTGACTTTACTTATATATGGCACTGACAGCTCTCTTTTGCAATTTATATATATGGATTCAATGTCAGCCACTCGACCCCACAGTAAAATACCGTATGACATAATGCTGTGAAAGTAACTAAAATAGTTTATGTATTATACTAGGTGTATCACAGACATGAATCTTACTCGATAACGTAAGTCCCTCCATCTGTATGACAACCAAGCGTGCCACTTTTTCAGAAACAATTTAGAAACCAATTTACTTACCAATAAAAAAAAACATTTCCAATGCCTTGGCCAACTTTTTCTATACATTTTTTAAAGCTTAATATAGCACGACAAGGCATTTTTCTAGATTTCGGTGAATTTCCGTTGCCATTAATGTTAAATGAAAATCTCAGATTACGATCATTGATCGTAACTTTACTCCGTTTGTTTATAAATGGATTTAGATAAATTAAAAAATTAGATACCCGTAGTATGCAATTGCTCTGCAGTTTCTTCCTAAGCGTTATTTCTAATACTACGATCACGGTATTGGCCTGAACTCATAGCATATTATTATAATACTAAGTACCGGTTTACTAATTCTATAAATTTTTCATCCGACATTTTAAATAAAAATAATATCTTTATTCCAGGACTGTTCTTGATTGACTCATGATTGACGCGTGGTGTAGAGAGGTAACTAGAAACACACTGCGTGCGCAGCGTCGGGTGGCGTGCGTGTCTCCTCTCCCGGCAACTCACCTATCTACACTGGATACCGCTTGGGAATGCGTTTAATCACATGGCGTGTTGTCTATTTATTTCTGACCATATTAAATACTATCTGTGCCCGTGACTTGGATCCCGTCAACTGCCTACCCTACCCTTAGAATATAATGGAATAGAACATACCTATTGTACACCATAACGGTTATAAACATTAACAAGAAAACTTATTAATACGACGGTCGAACTACACTGAACAAAATCGGACAAAAGCGGTCTATCGCTGATAGCGATATCTACCAGAGAATCTTTGGATGGACTGAAAAACTCAGAATAAAAAGGGGGTAGTCTGCGGTGTACTGCTACCCTACCCTTCTCACCTACCTACATATTCTACTATACTTACCTACCCTTATTACTTACCTAACCTTCTGAGCTACTGTAGTTTGTTTTAACGTAGCTTACCTTTTAAGTTTCCGTTGTTCATATTTTTGTTTAGGGTAATTTTACCGCGGAGAATCTTAACACCGCCATTCAGAAAAGTAACTGAATTGCTTGGGTTGTAATATTTTACTTCTTAAACACTTAGAACTCGTCTAACTTTTGGGAGTGAACCGATTGCGAAAAAACAAAAACTAAGTAACACTTTAAGTTACGCATAGTTTTATGTATAAAAATTATCTACATTGGCTTCGTAAATTTTTTGTCATGTGTGCACAACTAAACAGATAAAAAATTAAAAACGCTGTAAATGTTTACTGTATGTACGCAAAATACGCGCTATGACGTGGAGTTGCGGACACCGGCCCGTCTCAACTTAAATGTTTACTGTATCCTTTTTCTATCTTTACGTTGTGCAGAATTTTATTGAAGTCAAGTGACTAAACAGCTGAATGTTCTTTGTACAAATATTTTCAAAATGATATTGCAATAATAGAAACTAAAACCACAACACTTTTTAACACACTGTCTATTTTTTGTGGATATATTTTCGATGTGCAAAAACGACATTTCTACAGATGTATTATATGTATTGATTGATATTGATATGGGATTGCTAAGTACTGAAAAGCGTCGGATGGCGTCACGTGGTGTCTCGTTTTGGTAGTATGTTTCCACCTATTTAAATAATAATAATATGATATACGAAGTAATTATGATGTCCCAAAACTCTTTGTGTAGAGATATATAATATATATTTAAACGCTTTTCGTAGCGATATAATAATGTCTCAAAACTCTTTGCGTAGAGCGCGCTGCTTTGGGAAATTTTACACTTGGTCTGCCCGTTGTAATGTACACACTTGTGTACAGAACAACGCAGCGTTAATGGGTTAGGAAGGAAATGACATAATCATTTTGCATAGAGATTTAAAGCGCAATTGCACATAGTCATAAAGTTTTTAAATTCACGCGTGCTCTTAAAAAGCAACAAACTTCCTGTTATTGTAATTTATAAATAACAAATGAACTAACATAACATCTTGCCTGCTTTTCAGGTCAGGTGAGGCAGAGTTGTATTTACTTGATTCGCTCAGTAGGATATCCTATGTTTCGCTAGTTAAGTGTAAGTGCTATGTAATGGAAGTTTGTTTTCTTCAAATTCTTAGGTACTCTCACCTTCTATTGCGCAATTCATGATTAAAAACCCCATATTTTTTTTTGCCTTTTGTATATTTTTTTATTAGGTTCACCAACAATTGTTTATAATAAAATTAATTGAGACACAAAATATAAGCTTAAACTTTCTTATAGTGCAGTGCAACCATCACAGGCAAACACCACATTCATAATTTCAAAGTTTCAAAAAGCTAACTTATATAGTGTAAGTTAGCTATTTGAAATTTTGAAAGTTGTGCGCTAATTATTATTGATAGATAAAAAAAATGTAAAAATAATACAAATTGATATACTCAAATTAATTAAATTAATAAAATAACAAAATAGATAAATTAACAAAGCAAAAGAAATTTAAAAATCTAAGGTATCTTTCGTGCCTTACTCACCAGCTAGCTCAGGAGTAGGTGATCAGCATGTGACTAGATAGGTTATGGTTTCGCATGAAGTTGATTGAAGTAAAAGTCACACAGTTTGGTCAACTAATTTAATTCATGAACATACAGTCCGTCATCACAATTTCTTGAGCAAGCCTCGTGCAAGCTAAAGTGCCATTTGTATTCGGAACCAAATGCTGGAGTTCAACTGCTGCTTTCCTCAATAATCGTGGTTGTAGTTGACCATTTTCTTATTTATATTTAATAATAAAAATTAATCCTAGAGTACCCTGCCAAGGAGAAGAATGCATAATGAGCATCAAACAACGCACATGTTTTCACAAGTATGGAAATTTAGATAAATTCAACTAATACTCACAGCGCCTGTTGACACATTCTTAATTTATATTTGGGGCTGGTTCCCTGCCGCCTACGACTCATTTTGTTAGCCTTTTTGAGCTCTTTTTGGGATGAAAGTTTATAGCAGCTGTCTTCTGCCAATATTTCTTTATGTAAATATTTTAAAGAAGTTAGTAATTTATTATTTAAGTGTTGAATTAAATTGATACACCCAAATTCTTGTTTTATTTTATCATTAATTAGTAACTCCAGATAGCAACGCCATCCAGTGTCACTACACGATCAACTGGTGATACACTCAAGCCAAGCTGGTTCTCATGTTTGGCACAAGATGTCTCTCAAAGATATATTGATTTTTTATCCGTTACAGTACATCCTTCACCTTTTTAATTGTTTTACATTTTTTTTTGAATTTACGTTATTTCCATTTGTGAATCTAAACATGTTCAACAAGATATCGCTTAAAGATATATTGATTTTTTATCCGTTACAAAAAAATACAAAAGATTGATAAAATTGACAACATATTTCTTATGAACTTGTGAAGATCGATAAAATATACATGCATGTGATAAAATTGGAAAAAAACACTAAATAAATTACAATTACTAGATAGAAAAATTCTAACAACCCAAAAAAAAAAAAAATCGTCAAACATTTGAGGATGGATTTCAGTCAAGCCAAAGAGTCAAACTTATAATTGACAACAGTACTAATAGCTATTTACTTACTTACACATTCTTGCATAGCTGCCAAAACGGTTCTTCTCGAGGGTGGACAAAGAGGTGCGACGGCACTACGCGGGATTCCAGAAGGAATTTTATTTAAATTTTCCAGAAAATTGCAAAGCATACATAGTAGACATATATTGTTCTTCATAAATATCGCGTCAATCTTTCCAGGGATTCATGTTTGAACGTTGAACAAATCCTTTGTTCTAAATCTAACCAAGAATACCTTATCATTCAGACTTATCGTTCAGATGATGTCATTCTTATACATTTGAATCATTTCATTTTCAAAGATTCTTATTTAAAATAAAATTTAACAAAAATGCACTTACCCTAAGACACATTTAAATACAGAACACTTTCGGAGGCTACAAAATTCACCTTTCAAGTTTAACACAATATGATTTTAACAAGAGCTGATTATAACAAAACTTTTGACAACATATCATCGTAACTTATTAACAGCGTTGCAAATTATTAAGAACATAAAATTTTGCTGTTTGCATGTAGGCAAATCGAAGAAATTAAAAGTATATTTTTTGGTAAATATTAGCTAATCGCATGTGTTAGGTTTTGATTATTTTTAACTTATAATGGCTTGTTTTAAATAAAAACAAATGATCTTATTGTTACAGTTTGGTTATTTGTTATGGTTTTTGTTTTATATAAATACCTATATGTCTTAATAATTCCAAAGGGCTGCCATGGAGGCGATATTTTTTATGGTAAACACTCGGGAGCTTGTCGAGTGTTTCTAGCGGTAAGCGGACACATTCGGTCGATGGTCGTCGCCTGAGACGCTTGGTTATGTCAAAGTCATAGACATCTCTTTAAAAATGTAATCCTTTGTTAACAGTTTTCTCAGATTATAAACCTAAATGACCAGTATGAGTTTGATTTCACATATCACTTCCAAGTATTCGTAGCAGGCATAGTGATTACTACATTTCAGAAGTGACAAGAACAACCAAAACGTAAATACACGCCCAAATTGTAATTATAATTTGATTGATGTGATCATAATTATTGATGTTGGTCAGTCACGGATCTTTACAATATAACGAGACCCGTGAGACCATAGTCTTCTTAAGATGATACATTGACTTAAACAATTAAGTACCATTACTTTCTTGTTTTTCATTTTGCCAGCATCATGTATCATCATGCTGAACGTTAAAATTTTGAAATCTTGTTTGGCTTGTCTATCACATTTTATATATTACTGATTAGTTTTGTGAGTTTTTTCAAGAGTTTTTACAGCGTGAGCACTTTTAAATCTAAATCTGTTCACACCTTAAACAATTGTCGATTTATGTGTCTTGGGTTCGAAAACTAGTCATTACTTAGCATCTTATCAATAAGATGAGAGAGCCGGAGAAGTTATAAGGTTATTTAATAACAATCAACAAAGAAAATTGTGTCGTATTTGGTATATATAGATATCCCAGAATTTAGTCATATTGCGTTTTGACGGCGCTTATCAAGCGGGGCGTCACCCGGTACCCCAAGCGAAACACTTGATACCGCATTCTTCGCATGGGACTCAAGTGTTTACACTTATAACAAAGGTCCCTTTGTTTATTTTTAGAACAGGACAAGTTAAGTGTCAAAGCTTGTTTGTATAACATAACATGCTGACCCGCGTGAATTAACTATAACAAAGGAAATGATAATCATGCCTAACTGGTGATAATATGTTGAACGTAATGTCTAGACAATTACGGTACATATAATTAATTGTTTTTACCTTTTGAGTAATGAGTGACTTGAAAAAGGGTTAGACGGATGCAAATTTATTGTCTTCTTACAACCACTTCCCGATAGGCTTAAAATGCATTAATCTACGGCTCTAAAGTTCTTTTTGGTTACGAGATTTCAGACTATGCCGAAATCTCCGGGCTACGACCCACTCTGCCAAGCGGCGCGGAACTCAGCTGCAGCGATGAAGCCCAGAAGCAGACATCGAGACGGGCCGTGCGCAGCTTAAGATGCTGAAGTAGGAAGTACGGCGAGAGCGCGAACGTCAGCGCGTCGCCGAGACGACTGTGCTGGCGCCGCCGAAGACCTGCGGAAGCGTCGCGTCGTGGCAACGAGCTACGGGCGGCCAGGCGTTGATGCAGCAGCTCAACGTCAGCGCGTCACCGAGACGACTGTGCTGGCGCCGCCGAAGACCTGCGCAAGCGTCGCGTCGTGGCAACGAGCTACGGGCGGCCAGGCGTTGATGTAGCAGCTCAACGTCAGCGCGTCGTCGAGACGACTGTGCTGGCGCCGCTGAAGACCTGCGCAAGCGTCGCGTCGTGGCAACGAGCTACGGGCGGCCAGGCGTTGATGCAGCAGCTCAACGTCAGCGCGTCGTCGAGACGACTGTGCTGGCGCCGCCGAAGACCTGCGGAAGCGTCGCGTCGTGGCAACGAGCCACGAGTGGTCAGCCGCCATCGCAGCGTCTCCGTGTGAAGACGAGACAACGAGCCACGTCAAAAGGAAAGCGCGAGGCGCGGACAGCGGCATCGCGACCGCGAAACATGGATTGACAGGTCACGTAGTCCTTCTTTTTATTTGATAGCATTAAGAACTTTAGGAACGGTCTAGCTTTGCCAACCGTGATCCAAAGCGCAGCAAAATCACTACAGAAACATGATCAAATTTGATTTTTCGTCCAAAAACCATCGAATAGACGTTTGGTTACATATTTTCGTGCGTAAGTTGAATGCGTGCGGTTCGGTATACAGTTGGGATGAAAGTATCACCATTAATTTTGCTAACTAAAAATAACAAGGGTTGTCCACGATGTGGCACAATAGTTTAAGTAGGTGCTATTCTATTTATTGGGCAAGAATGGCAAGATAAATTATTGAACGCGTTTCCGTGCGAACTAAACTACGCCTAGAACTTTAAACATATGATTAGCAGAGAGCAAGCGTAACGAGGTGTTTTATTATGTAAAATAACGTCTTATTTATCAAAGCGAAATACAAGATAGTAGTAGGCGCCTCATTTTTCACACAGCACTAAGCCACTGTGAAGTGCACACGTTGTAATAAGATTGGTTATGCAAAAGAAAAGTTCTACAGTAAAATAGAAGATAGAAATAAAAAACAGTAGTGATGCGGCACACAAGCTATGACAACTTATTTTAAACGATTAAACAACAAAGACTGTTCATAATGAGTAATAGAGTCTGTTTCTAATCGGTATATGGATAATAATTATTACCTACAAATAAAACAATAGCGTAAGTTGTTTTGTACTAATCTCACGATAATGTGCCCACGAAAATGAAGTAGTGGTGGGCGATACAAACCGTATATAGTTACGAAATCTATATATCGGTACAATATCTAAAAACCGCTTACTGGTTCGTTTGAAAACCATGTATTGCAAAATCTAGATATTTACATACCGCTCGCTCCGCATCGGCTTCGGCAGATTTCGGCCCGATGCGGTGACGTGACTCGTGTGCGACAGAGCGCAGGTGATATAGATTTGCAGTAGTTAGAGCGGTATAGGTATGGTAATATTATTTGCAACTTACACAATACAAATTTGAGCTCATTTAACATATTTTAATGACATAGTTTAGATCTTAAGCTCGTGTATTTAAAGTTTAGTATAACAACGCATTTCAAATATTAAATTAAATTATTGGACGCTTTCATTGGTGAAGATACTCATTTCGAAAGAGACCAATAATTTTTGGTAATACCTAATTATATAAGTGAATTTGTTATACTCTTTTATGGAATCAAAGACTTTGCCTTGCCGAATTCACTTACGAAATTAGGCTGCACAATAGTTTTAAAAATACATACGCGTTCGCACAGTATCTAGTTTAATTTAAACAAATCTAAAATACCGATTTTCATCAAATATCGTAGCAACCAAAAAGCAGCGTATTGGATCAGGTTTGAAAATATCGCGTACGGACAATATCTAGATGTTGAAATATATAGTTTTGGGTTATTGGAACTCGAAATCTGATTTGGGTACGATTCTCAGAAAAAGCGATACGACCCCAGGCCTAATATGAAGGGTTCTGGAATAGCGCGACATGGTTGTCAATGTAAAGACTGTTAATGTCAATTTAGTGGTAGGTCATGTGACTAACCATTCTCTTCCCTATGTTTACAGTAAAATGCAATTTGAGTTTTAAGTTGTTGTATACCTATAATCTAATGTTCTACAGAGAGAGGATTCCAAATCGTTAAATGTGATGAGTTATTAGTGTTTGATTGAATGTAACTAATATAAAAATAAATACCAGCCCGTTACTGTCTCACTGCAAGATAAAGGCCTCTTCTCATACAGAGACAGCACGAATATTGATACCACTCCTGCTTGAGGCGGTTTGGCGTTTTACAATTTAAATTATCTGTAAGTCCAGACTTTTACACCGATGCCAGCGATGTCCAAGATAAAATTAGAAAGTATTAGGAACTGACTGACTGAAGTAACATCGGCACTTTTCCGGATTTGAACTCACGACCTTCCAGCTCGAGAGACGATGTCTTAACTACTGAGCCACCACGGCTAATTAAGTAATGCCATTTAAATATTAGATTAAGATAGTTTAAAGGGTACAGTCAACCTAATTTATGCATAACAAACTTAAAATATAGAAGTTCTCTTAATGTGCAACTTATGTTAAACTGTCAATACCTATGGTATTGTAATTTTGACCATAGTGTTCATTGTATTAGATCATAAAGAGAATAAAAAAAATAGATAACGCGATAAAGCAGACATTATGTTTTTACACAATTGTTGTTATAGAAAGAATACAGAAACATATTTTATTACAAAAGTTATAAGAACTATTTATAGTCAAATGATGAAACGTCTAGTAGATATTATCCTAGTGTCGAGTCTTTTAGTAAAGCAAGATGGGTGCACTAATCGCCACCATCTTACTCAATTGATACCAAGTTTGTTGACTAAGGAAATATCACCTTTAAGCAAGGTTATTCGTTATTATATTAGAATGTCAGCAGTAAAATACGCTGAGGACCAGGAATTATTCGAACCAACAGTGGTTTCGTTTTGATACATTTTTATAACATTATTAATGGTTCATAGTCGCACTATTGAGTTGGATTTAAGATCTATAAAAGATGAATATGAGGAAGATGTATTAATATTCATTCACGGAGCAGTTCTGAGACTTTTAAAGACAACGAAGGCAATTCTTTATTTGCTCTTCCTAGAAGAAAAATGAGAAGGATGATAAGAACTCTATAACAATTAATATTGGGAAGGAGTTGCTTTGTTCTGAACTTGTGTTAATATTGACATCTTGTTGAGGCTTTCACAAACTAGTATCAATATGTTTGGTATAACAACCATCGTTTGAGGTTCTATACGAATGATACGAAAAACATTGACTCATTGCTAAACAATGTTGGTACCTATCTTTGCACGCATACAATTTAAGAATAGTATGAAAAACGTGATAAACGAGGTAGCTCGACCTTAAACAAATATGCAAATAAAGTACGGGTATAGTGATGGATAACCACACCATGTTATCAAAGTTTTAGTCATGGATTGGTATGTTTTAACAATGATACCGCACCAATCAATACCGAAAGCAGACGCAAAAAAACAGTAGTTGTGGAGCGTATGAAATTGTGATTCATTTAACCAGTGGCCCGATTGTACCATTTACCACCGTAGCTAGAGATTTTTGCATGAAGTCGTGATAATGCCAGTTTATTATATCCTAAATTTGCTAGAAATAACTGACAAAAAGCATTGAGTAATGTACTAGAACTCAAAGTCAAAAAGTAAGATTTAAAACAAATATTTGTTTTAAATATTATTCTTTCAGGTAGAACCTCTTTGTCGAAGATTTAAAGTAAATACTGTTGGTATGGGTACAGAATGCCAACTTAACAGTTTAACTTGATGATGTGATTGGCTGTGTTTCTACATCCTGGGAAATTAATGGCTGTATGAAGCCTTTCTTATACTAATTATACCGAATTTAAGAAACTGTTATGTACAGAATATTATTGGTTGTAATTACAGGTCAGGACGCGAGGCATCCTGGCTAAGAGAGTCCTTTCGGCTATCGGCTTGAGCGTAAATCGAGGGCTCTTGCTGGTGTCGCGAGGGATGATAATGGATGAATGTCAAGGTCCACCGAACTGATGGCGCGAGGGATGATAATGAGTGAATGTCAAGGACCTCCGAACTGATGGCGCGAGGGATGATAATGGGTGAATGTCAGGGACCTCCGAACTGATGTCGCGAGGCACGCCTGCTGCCCGGTTAAGAGAAAAGTCCTTTCGGCTATCAACATGGGATTTAACTGATCGGCTCGTGTTGGTGTCGCTAGGCGTCCTGATTTACTGATCGTTCAGGATGTTAGGGCCCTGATTTACTGATTTTCCAGGGATGGTGTTCGTTCACGACAAATGATCGGTCGTGATCTTTCTCTTTGATGTTGGATATTAATTAAGAAATTGATAATTTCTACAATTGTATAATTGTTAAAAGTTCAATAAAGCTATTTTGTTGGTTTGTATAAATCATAATGAAAAGTTTGTTCTCCATTGGTGTCATAGCCCCACGGCGTTCCATTGCGAGGATAAACGAATAATAAATAAATGATATTGTAATAAGCTCGAGGTGCATTATCCTCAAAATATTGTAAAACTTTTTTTAAAAGAGTAAGTATGGAGTTTCTTGTCCGTTCTTCTCCATTACAATCTACATTTCCGAATGGACAGTAGAATCAATAGGTATCATATTTTTTTTAACTTTAAATTTATTGAAATTTAAAAGATAAATGATTTGACTAAGACTTTGACACTACTCTGTTAGTATGATATTTGTTTGTAAAAATTATTAAAGTATTTAATTAATCAATAAGGTTGAACGAGTAGCCAGGAACCCGATTGTTAGGTTTCCACCTGGAGTCGTGTGCAGGGACCCACACGATGTCAGGACGGACGATTGTTAGGTTTTGATTATTTTTAACTTATAATGGCTTGTTTTAAATAAAAACAAATGATCTTATTGTTACAGTTTGGTTATTTGTTATGGTTTTTGTTTTATATAAATACCTATATGTCTTAATAATTCCAAAGGGCTGCCATGGAGGCGATATTTTTTATGGTAAACACTCGGGAGCTTGTCGAGTGTTTCTAGCGGTAAGCGGACACATTCGGTCGATGGTCGTCGCCTGAGACGCTTGGTTATGTCAAAGTCATAGACATCTCTTTAAAAATGTAATCCTTTGTTAACAGTTTTCTCAGATTATAAACCTAAATGACCAGTATGAGTTTGATTTCACATATCACTTCCAAGTATTCGTAGCAGGCATAGTGATTACTACACATGGTATACTTTAGAAAACTAGCAGCTCAGCGACCAGTTAACGATCAGCGGTCGGAACCTCCCTGCCACCCACGCTCCCGTGCCACAGCGGTCGGGGCCGGGGCAACAGCGAGCCTCTCAAGGGTCAATCTGCTGGTCGCTCGCACCTCAGTTGGTGGAAAAAAAAAACATTATCATTTTTTTTTTAATACAACCTTTTTTCGTATTCTCCTCGGCTAACCCTTTCATTTGATACCCATATCATGGCAGTGCACAAAAATCAACTAGTCCGACATCTTGAGCCGTCCGCCATATTAGATTTAGAATGACGTCACTTAGTTAACCATGCATTGTAATCCAAACTAAACGTGTATGCAAAATTAAATTTTATCTTAATCGGTGGAGGATAACTGCTTTAAAATTCAGTTGCAAGATTTAACCCGAACACACTTACATACATACTTAAGTAATAGCTTTTAATTAACTTGCAATGTATGTATGTATATATGTACATACATACATACATTCCAGGTTGCCTGGAAGAGATCGCGGCAAGCGATAAGGTCGCCCATTGTATATGTTTAGTTTTAAGTTTCTTTTGTTCCTGTATTTTTTGGTGTACAATAAAGTATAAATAAATAAATAAATAAATACATTGCAAGTTAATTAAAAGCTTGTAAAAAGATAGTGATGCTGGCTGTATGTGCCGTATCTATCGACATATGGTAGTTTATATAATGTTGATAAACATGGATTTGAGATTAAGGGGTTGGAATTATCAATTTTATTCTTACTATAAAATCTAGATGATATTTTAATTATATGATTGAATAGTAAAGGAAGTTTATTTTGTTTATTTTAACGATATCGTTAGTGACCGCCAATACGACTTCCGCCGAAATCGGTATACTGGGGATCTTCTAGCGTATGCCATTCACATATGGACTGAGGCCATCGAGAGACACGGGCAAGCGCTTGCCGTCTCCCTCGACATCTCGAAGGCTTTCGATAGGGTCTGGAACGAAAGCCTCATTGGTAAGCTTCCTTCATTCGGTTTTCCCGGTGGTCTGTGTGATTGGATTGCAGACTTCCTGAGAGATCGGTCCATTCGAGTGGTTATCGATGGCTGCTCTACAAATTGGATATTAATGCCGGGGTCCCTCAGGGGTCAGTACTCTCAGCAACATTGTTCTTGTTGCACATTCACGATCTGCTAAAACCTTTGGGTATGCTGACGACAGCACTGTTGCTGTAGCCCGTTCGTTGGACAAGTATCTTGTCCAACGAACGGGCTACCGGGCCAAAGACCCGGTCTCTCCATGAGGCCATGGTGGAGCATTTGAACCTGTCCTTGCAACAGTCTCCGAACGGGGCGATGCCAATCTGGTCAGGTTTAATGCTGCTAAAACCCAGGCGTGTATTTTTTTCCGCTAAAAGGAGCTATTCCACACGGTTCCTTCTTTCTGTGGTTTGACCGTGCCGATAACGGACCATCTTGAGCTTTTTGGTTTTTCGTTGACATCATCGACTCTCAATTTAGGCCCATAAATTGCGGCAAAGGCTCAGCTGGCTACCAAAACGTTGGGGATCCTTGCGAAGATGAGAGGGTACTTTACGCCGGAACAGCTGCTCAACTTGTATCAAGCGCAAGTTCGATCATGCATGGAGTACTGTTCTCATCTCTGGGACGGATCTGCCAAATACCAGCTTGATACACTCGAGTCGATCGAAAAGCGAGCCAAGAGACTCATCGGCAATGAGGCACAGGTCAAGTCAAAGCTCCAGAGCCTTGAACATCGTCGCCGAGTTGCCAGCTTGTCGGTTTTTTATCGGTTGCATTACGGGGAGTGTGCGATGGAATTGCATGTTCTGATGCCGCCCAGCCCGTTCCATCATCGGACTACCAGACGTACGGCGATGTGTAATCGGTACAAGGTGCATAGCCCACCCATACGCACAAAACGTTTTGGGGACACTTTCATTATGCGTACAGCTAAGGAGTGGAATTCCCTGCCGGAGTCTGTCTTTCCCGATAGCTACAATCTTGGGGTCTTTAAGTCAAGAGTGAATAGGTTTTTTCTAGGCAAGCGTGCTCCTCCGCCGACCATATCATCGCTTACCATCAGGTGAGATAGTGGTCAAGCGCAAGCCTATAGACGATAAAAAATTAAGTTTCTTGAGTTTAGTTTTAAATTTAATATTGTAGGGCATTTTTACTGCTTTATTCTGTATGACTGGCACTAGATGGTGGTTAGGTTCCATATGCTACTCCAAACAGGACAAGCGTATGTAATACACGAGCGGACAAGTGTAGTATAAATCCTATGATTAGTCATCATCATCAGCCTATTAATGTTCCCACTGCTGGGACACAGACCTCCTCTCTGTGAGAGGGAATGGGCCGTAATCCACCACACTGGCCCAGTGCGGGTTGGTGGATGTCACATGTTTTCGAATTTTCGGTTCTAGAACATGCCGGTTTCCTCACGATGTTTTCCTTCACCGTTTTGAGAGCAGTGGTGAAGAAATAATTTACACAAAGTAAAGCGCCTGCCTGGGCTCGAACCCACGACCACGACCACTGGGCCACCACTGCTCTATGATGGGTACTGCTACTTAATTTGCTTTTCGATTCAATAAAGGGTTTAAAGCACCAAGTGCTTGGCGGCCTTCACACGTTTTAACGCACACAAATTTTCTCAGGTACCTACATTATAGCCTGCAACTTTTAGAGTTCTTAAGTGGTGTTTCCTAGCACAAGAGATAAATATAGCTTCCGTCATATCTTCGTTTATTTTAGGTTTCCATTTCCTGAAATAATCAAGAAATAAGTCGATTGAATATTGTAGACGACCATATTGCGTGTGGTGTGCAGATCTGTATCATCCAAAGAGGTATACGAGGCAGTATCGTCAGCAAAGCAAGCTAATTTGGTTCGAGGTTAAATAGGGATATGATTTATGAATAGGAGAAATAAAAGGGCCCAATAATCAAGCCTTGCGCAACGCCTGCCGGAACTTTTTGGGGTGATGATGAGGTTTCCCTGATGAACACAAGAAATGCAGGATCCGCTAGGTATGACTGGATGAGTTTAATGATAAGCATAGACACCTCCAAAGTGAGTAACTTGTGCAGCAGGTACACATTTGATATTTTTTCTATTATCGTTATCGATTCTAGATTGAAAACTTGGCTTATCCCGAAGGTACACAATCTAGGCTTGAAAATCATCTGCCATGCTTTCCATAATTATCAATGTTGTATTATAATATTGTTTAAGTGACTGTCTATTTGCCCTTCTAAACTAAGGTTATGGATAATTAATCTGCCGACCAATTCGGTCACAACGACAATTCTCAACGGACACTGGACAAGACCACTGAAGATTTTATAGTGCACAATTGTGTACGCAAGTAGAAAGTCACTTTTTGTTTCTTTTCTCACAGTTCGATGGGATCCAATACGACGAGAGAGTGATCAGGTGGTACTTTCCGAGGCACGAAGGTGTCACATCAACTACTTTCAAACTTATATCAAGGACTGCAGCTACTTTGAAATTCCTAATGGTAAAAAAACTAAATAACACTTTGCTCAACGTGGCAATTGTTAAATAAAACGAAATAGTACAAAAGGCTTGAATTGAAAAGAACGCAGCTAAGTCAATCCGAAGCAAAGCTTACGAGTTTATGACGTCAGCTGAAAGTTGCCTAGTTAACTACTGAGCAGAACTTGTACGTACAGTCTTTTGTCACAGAATAACCAGACAGATAGACGGTGCAATCACAAATGCAGTCCCTTGAGGTACGCCTGAAGCTGTACACAAATCTTGCTATCACCGATAGAGTGTCTCTTAGATTAGACCCCAAAGTGAAATTCTATTGGTGTCAGTTTTTGATATTTTATCCTTTGTATCGACCACAAATGATTAAGTGGTGAAAATGTGTATTTCCATGATGACAAAAAGGAGAGGGAGAGGTAGACCGCTAACCTCCTGGATGAAGAATGTTCCTGGAACATGCAGAGGTGCAGTTTATCAATTTTTTAAAGAAAGTTGACAGCGGAATTAATGGCGTCTCAGGACTAGGAAAGCCTACCCCCAGTAACATGGAATTGACGAGGTGAATGAAGCTAAAGTATAATGTGAGATTTCGATAGAAATTGTGAATTCCACACAATTTGTATTTAGATAACGACCAAAATTGATATGATGCCTGTTAAAATGTCATGTCTAGTGCCTAAGATCGCCCTTTACTTATAAAGTAGTCAAACAATTTTTCCTTTCTGTTACACTATAACGGGGAGTCCCCCGACATAGTGTAACAGAAAGGAAAAATTGTTAAGTACTTGAATAGTCATTCAATTACTTATGTCTATTCATCATGACCTGAAATTTAAATAAAGCAAATAGGTGATAAATTGATATTCTATTGACGTTGCATAATGTTAATAATTTATATCGTGGCATTTTGGTAGAGCATTTAATCTCCAAAATTTTTCGATAATCGTTGGCGCTGATAGGCTTTATAAAGCTTGTCTTTCCTTTTATATTATTATCTATGTAATACGTTCATAGAAGTTCACTAGCAAACGCCTCGCTATGCACTGCTTCATGTTAATAAATACTGTAACCACCGCGCACTGCGTGTTACCCTGGTACTTTAGTTTATAATTTGGGACAGTTTAAATTTGGCAAATAATAGCACAACGTGTAATATGTATATTGGCGCCTGTCAGAAAAATTGTATTATTTGCCATCGACACTCGAAGAAGAAGAAGGAAAATAAGCATAACGGCAGCGTGGATGTAAAGATCACGGGATTGATTTAGCGGCACTCGGACTTTACCAATAAAACTTAGGTTGTAGACATTAATTCGGTGATTCACAATGAGTAATCAACGGACAAAGTTTCGTACGGCGAACATTGGTAGTTTTTAGGGTTCCGTAGCCAAATGGCAAAAACGGAACCCTTATAGATTTGTCATGTCTGTCTGTCTGTCTGTCTGTCTATCCGTCCGTATGCCACAGCCACTTTTTCCGAAACTATAAGAACTATGCTGTTGAAACTTGGTAAGTAGCTAGGTAGTAACTTGGTGTTTCACACAAAAATATAAAAAAGACACTAAATTTTAGGGGTTCCCATTCTTGAAACTGAAACCAGACCCTATCTGTGGATAGGTCTTCAAAAATGATATTGAGTTTTCTACTAGATTTTTTTTCTAAACTGAATTGTTATCGCGAGAATGTGTGTAGTGTAAAATGTGTTCCCCCCCTTGTAACTTCTAAAATAAGAGAATGATATAAAAAAAAATATGTGATATACATTACCATGTAAACTTCCACCGAAAATTGGTTTGAACGAGATCTAGTAAGTAGTTTTTTTTAATACATCATAAATCGTAAGCCGCAATTTACCAAGTACCGAACCCTTCGTGCGCGAGTCCGACTCGCACTTGGCCGGTTTTTTTTATAATATGATCTTAACAAGATGGAATCAGCTACTACAACAAGAATACTAATCTTCTGGATCAACTCTACCCCTGCCTTTCAGCGCCAAATTAAAGCACCATCTTACGGTCGTTTGCCGTACTAACTGATCAAGCAATCAGTATAAAGTTAAAGTTACCGTTTTGAAATCTCTAGCGACAAAAAACATATTACTTCCATAATTATTTTATCATAATATTTAGACTTTAAAAAAAGTAAAGATTATTCTCGTGACTTCGCTCCCGTTGTCTTTCTTGCAGGTAACATTTTCAGTATAAAAATAACCTTTTGACTTAACAGTTTCTATGCTGATTTGTCGGATGCTCCAGCCGAACCCCGGCGCTCATTGATACCGGGGTATTGACCCGGGTATCGGGTGTGAAATATGTAACCGATGACTCCTTGGCAGTGTGTCAGCAGGATGCCGAGGCTGTAAATATTACTGTAGGCAAAAATAAACTATCCATACAGCCGAAACACTGGCATGGAACCTGGAATGTTAGAAGTCTACTTAATCCAGAAAAGCTTGCTATCGTGGAAAATGAAATGTTTGAACTGGTGTTCAAACATTTCATTTTCACTGGCTGCACTCGGGTTATGTGAAACTCACATGAAAAGAGCGGGCCCATTTCCAAACGTCGAATCGGAACACAAGGTTTTTTCAGGTCACGAGCCTAATACATATAAAATAGTATTTCGAAAGATTTGTCACTGGCTATAACACTATCAATGATAGAATTATGACCATTCGCTTAGATTGCAACCCACTCCCAATAAACATCATACAGGTCTATGCACCTACTGCCCAATTATCATAGGATAATATAGACGTATTTTATGGCCAGTTACAGACAGCAATCGAGAATATCCCAGACGCGAATTAATGGTCGTGCAGGGCGACTGGAATGCAAAGGAGTAAAAGCAAGGAAAATTATGATCACATCCGCCATATTGTTTGTAGATACAGTTTTTTCAACAGAAATGAAAGAGGTGAAAGGTTCATAGTGCATCTAAAAACATGTCGCCAAAGATCAAGGCGCACTAGATTATCATCATAATATAAAACAAAGTCACTTCTCGCCGTCTATCTGCCCCTATGTATGCTTAGATCTTTAAAACTACACAACGGATTTTAATGCGGTTTTTTAATAGATAGAACGATTCAAGAGGAAGGTTTATATGTATAAAACACGCGGGCGAAGCCGCTGGCAAAAGCTTTATACTTTATTGTACATCAAGATAGAGCAATGCAAAAATAAACATCAACATTTAATCAAACAAAGGTCTTATCACGTTTTGCGATCTCTTCCAGGCTACCTTGAATGGAAAGAGAGGCTATCTCGGGTACACGATATGGGGTTGCACTTGATGCACATTTCACAAAAAAATTTGAATGTCAACAATTATTTCAACCAGAATTTGAGTATTTCCAGGGGAAAACTGAACCCGTACTAGGCTCGGATGGAACAATGGAAACATCTCAAATCTCACGTCATCAAAGTACTTGACTCTATGACTAAAAAGCCAGAAACCTAAAAGTACTGGATACCGAACGAAGCATGGTCAAATATAAAGTTGCGAAAGGAGTTAAAGCATCCTAAACTTATCATAACAATTCAAAAACAATGCAGAAGCGATAGGAATAGATTAACTTAAAAATATTTATACTGAAATTGAACGTCATGGTGAGAAGATTCTGTGTGTGTTGGTGAGTGATTGGGTGACTCTCTTTGCATTATCGGAAGCAAATGAAATGGCGGATTTACTGCGTCGTCTGTCAACCATTAGCCTGGGAATGGATCTCGCGATAAATAAAAGCAAGACCAAGCTCCTAATGATTGATTATTTAGAAATCACCCAGCGAACCGACCTTCCAACGGATTATAAAACCGTCCAACAGTTTTAGTATTTAAGTTCGCTAATTAAAAATAAGGGTAGCTGCGAATAAGAATTTTGAAACCGAATTGGCAAGTCTGAAACCACAATGACTCAACTAAAAATTTACTGAGACAAAAATATCACAAATCAGACAAAGAAAGACCTGGTCCGCACACTTGTCTTCTCCATTTTTCTCTATGGGGCAGAGATTTGGACGATGAAATCTACCGATTGGCGTCTCCTATTTAGAATACCATGGACAGTCCACCGCACAAATGTCTGGATCCTCAAAGAACTACAAATAAAGAAAGCGCAACAGCTGTCCTCAACCTGCCTGCAACGCGCCGTGAGATTGCCCGCAGAGGAATCAACAACATGAAATGACTTACGGTAACTGGGCAATTAGAGGGTAAAAGACCAAGAGGTCGAAGCCCCAAACGGGTACCAAATATCGGAGCAACTGGAGATACTGATCAGCGCCGCACTCCACCAGGCTGCTGATCGTAACAGATGAAGAAAAGCCGTTGACAGTCTGAAATCGAGTTACGATTCTCAGCAGTGAAAGAGTGATTCGGAAGAGAAAAGAAAAATACTACAAAAAATAATACAGACCATCCGCACTATGAGCCACTAAAAGAGCCCCTTTACACTATCGTTTGTCCAAATGCCGCGACATTATCACGGCGTTTGCTCTGCAGTTAATTGAACACTGCGCTAGCGCGGTGCAGACGTCTAACAGTTTCGACGCTAGCGCAGCGTACTCGTGTGCCTCAGAAGAATCGCCACGAATATGTTCATCGGACGCCTCATCATCATTATATCAGCCGAAAGACGTCCACAGCTGGACATAGGCCTCCCCCAAGCGTCGCCACATTGACCGGTCCCATGCGTCTCGCAACCAGCGGATCCCCGCAACCTTCACCAGGTCATCGGTCCATCTGGTGGGAGGCCTTCCAACGCAAATTCTTCCAGTTCGCGGTCACCACTCCAGAACCTTTCTGCCCCATCGGCCATCCGTTCTGCGAGCAATGTGCCCTGCCCACTGCCACTTAAGTTTGGCAATTCTTCGGGCTATGTCGGTAATCTTGGTTCTCTTGTGGATCTCTACATTTCTGATTCGATCACGCAAGGATACTCCGAGCATAGCTCTCTCCATTGCCCTTTGAGTGACTGTAAGCTTTCTGATGTAGCCCATTGTAAGCGACCACGTCTCAGAGCCATCACTGTCATCATATGTCATCACTGGCAACACACACTGGTCATAGACTTTTGTCTTGAGACACAGTGGTAAGTTGGACAAGAAGACACCGCGCAACTTCCCGATCGCTGCCCAGCCGAGTCAGATTCGATGGTTGATCTCTTTCTCGAAGTTGGCCTTACCCAACTGGATCGTTTGTCCCAGGTAGACATAGTCGTTCACAACTTCGAGTGTAGAGTCTCCAACCTTGATAGGAGTGGGTGTAGCATGGGCATTCAACATCACCTTGGTTTTGTCTATGTTTATTTTCAGACCCACTCTTTCGGAAGCTCTACTGAGGTCATCGAGCATTGTATTGAGGTTCTCCATGGTCTCAGCCATGACCACTATGTCGTCGGCAAACCGAATGAGAGTAATGTACTCGCCATTAACGTTGATGCCTAGGCCCCTCCAGTCCAGAACCTTGAATACATCCTCCAGCGCTGCAGTGAACAGTTTCAGAGAATTGATGTCTCCCTGTCTCACGCCACGCTGGAGAAGGATTGAAGGCCTACGCTGGACAAATGCTAGTGTGAAGGGGCCGTAACTAGCCCCTCTAGATAGAACTATTAATCATGCTCTACCTACATACATAGGATAGGAATAAGCTTGTTTTTTTTTCCATCCTGCCATGCTAAACAATTTTTGCATCTAATCCCGATTCACCAATGAGAGGGACCAATTAAAGAGAATCGTTCCTGTAATTTAGTAGGCACTGTTTCATCTAGGAAAATTACAAGCAACAGTCTCTGAGCTACATTAATTCTGTTCAACCGAGCGTGAACATCCTAGAGCTTAGCTTTCTTTGCTATAAGACTTGATAATGCCTCTGATCTTGCATCAACCTGGATTTGTGTTGAAACCTCATTGTAATGATTGTATTCATTTGTCGAGTTTAATCACGTGTCGTATCTTCTTATATCTAAGATTTAGTTTAATTTATATGTTACGGTGGCCCACTGGCTACGACCTCACCTCTCGTGATTGAGGTCATGGGTTCAAATCCACGTACATAGTAAATCAAAATTCAAAAGAATTGAAAAATTGGATTTATCAATTCATTATAAGTATTTTGCTTATGGCTAACAAAGGTGCAGAAAAATATCTTGAGAAAACCTGCACCCTAATTGTGTAAGGTAAGCTTTCCATGCATTCATTGCTTCGTGTGTTCAAAAAACCGTCTAGTTGTCAGCGCAAAAACACGCAATGAATACTGTTGAGTTATCAAAATGGAAGGGAAGGAGTGTGCTTTGTGCTGCTAAAACAAATACGCAATTAGGTTGCTGGACTTTATATTGTTATTATAAGTTTGTGCTCTATTGGTGTATTGCTACAAGGCGTTCCAGTACGAGCATAAACGAATAAAATAAATATATGAAAACGAGACACGAATAAACGAACGAACGAATATTGTTATCCAGCATCGTCTAGACCAAAACCGGCACCAACGACTACCCACTCAATCACATAAAATACCTCACAACTCCTTAGAAACTTAAGATATCCGTCAGTTCAGTTGAGGCCACACAAAAGTGCACTTTATTAATTATTCAGTTATACGGTACGTATCTTTGTTTCAGTGTAATTAGCCCAAATTGTCCCCGAGACTTCGGGGCGCGGTGACAAATTTGCAACGAAACGGTGCACTTAGGAAATGCAGTACACGTTAGGCTGACTTCATAGACTGCAAAACTGGAAATTTATTTTTTCTCCTCTAAAACCAGTTTGGCAGTGGGCCTATCGACGAGCTTGTAGCTACATAAAAAAGCAGCAAGGGTTGATCACCAAGATTAAGCATCGATTTCTGAAGTCGTTTTGTGGATGGGTGACTATTTTAATATACCAAAATTCCTCCATGCCTCGAAGCACGATTAGCCGTTAGTCCCAGCTGTCATTTGACCTTCTATGACAGTTGTTACGGATTGAAATAAGCCAGGTAATCTGACGCCCCACCCGGTGGGTTCCCGCATTGTCGAGGCGGGGGGGCTCAGTAACCATGGCTTGGTCACCCACGGTGAAGCGAAGAGGAACCCGAGGAGGGGCCGCTCGTCGGGGCTTTTGCCGATTAAGCCGACGAAGTAGCGGCCAACTAGTAGGTTGCGGTGTCCCTACCTTCCGCGGCCTAGACAGGGTCGCCACCGTCTGATGGCGGACGCGGTGTGGCCGCAGGGGAAGAGGAGTGTCGGTATAGCGTTAGCCGCTCGCCCAATATGGAGAGCGGCTAACTCTATACCCTATGCCCTGCGGCCGCAAAATGGTAGGTGGCGGGGCCATTGACCTTGACCCGTCACAGGGGGACCAAGGGTGCCAAACACGGGGTTGTCCGGCACCCATGTGCTGATTTGGTCCCTTGGGTGGTCACGGCATACAGTGTGTTCTGGTGCGCCGGTGATCGGGGGGTACTCCCCCGAGGAGGGTCCGGTGACGGACAGCCGCGGCGGGTTGGTGCAGGGCGCGGTGAGTGCTAACGCGTGCCCGTGTTCTCGCCATAAGCGGCACAGGAGGACACTGTGGAGTATTAGTGGGTATGAATCCCACATAACTGCACTATTTCCCCGTGGTAGTGCAGTATGCATGGGCATTACTCCACGCAAAAAAAAAAATATCTGACGCCTGTGTTACCAAAGCCAAATAAAAAATATTTATTTGAACTATGTACTAGTTGACCAGGTACACAAAAAAAAATATTTACAATTAAGTAATATTAATTGATTCTACCGTCCATTCGAAAAAGTAGCTTGTTATCGAAAAAAATGGACAATAAACTCCAAAAAGGGGTATCGTGCCTATTACCCAGTTTCGGGGTTACGAAGGGCAGTCGCTCCATGTAAAATGCTGGTTCTCATCTGTGTCTCGGAACTGGAAGCTGACCCCAACATACCAAAAACCAAAAATCTATGCAGGTAATAAATGATAGAGTTTACTGAGAGAAATAGGCAAATTAAAAAATATTTATAAAAATTAAAATATAATGGCGTACTACGTGACGTATACTTAATATTTTTGCCAGTAAGTTATTCATTTGTATTATATATTTTAAGTTAAATACGTTACTTTTAACGTTATTGTATAATAATCTACAATTTCAAGGGAAGTTGATGAAATTTTCTATAAAACGTTAAGTGTGGTACTAAGTTTTGAAGGCCAGTGTAGTTAGAAAAGGCTTGGTAGATTGAATGGCTCGCGATAATTGAAGCCGACGAGTTTTGGGGCTTCAGAAAGAGTGCAATCCTGTCAGCGCTAACGACTGTTGAAATGCTAAAGAGTTTGGGTTTCATGCGATATTTTGGTAGAACATGTTACATACACTTTTGATTTTTCAACAATCGAAAGCCTCTGGGGAGGTGACTGCGTTTGTGATTTCCCCCAGCTTGATAAAATGATGACACGAAAAAGTGACTTGGACGAGCTGGAGGCCGGTGGTGGAAAATCGGGCAATGTTTCAAAACTTGGTAGACCTATATAATACTGTACATTACATTAGTTTACATATCACTCTCTATTCACGTGAAGAGTCGTTTTTTAACTTAAGTTTTTGCTGCTCCAGATTCTGAAAGCAAACCTCAGGCGTGCTCAAGTATGTATAATCATCGCAGAAATTTTCAGATTTTCAACAATTAACTGATATCGATCAGTTTTCTAAAATGTATAGCTAGCTTCTAATGTGTATTTAGGTGAATAAATTAATAAGTAGGTATATATACAATAATATTACATCACATGACATGACAAAAAAATAGTAAAACATAGACATATTAGTAGGTACATAAACCAAATAAAACATTGGAAATACAACTGAAATATTATTATGGAAAAATATTAAGCGCTATTTCCCTCTCCTAGACACTGACTGTATCTAGAATGTTGCTGTGCCACAAGAGTCCTTAATTGTTTCTGTAACTTATATTTACCACCTGTATGTATATTGTGGATGCAATAAATTGAATTTTGAATTGGAACAACGAAGTCCGTCTGGAAGTCTAGAAAAAGTATAATTCTGACAACAATAACGATTGTTTAATGTCAGAAATGATTGGAATTTACCAAGTAATATTTCAGTAGTGCATGTTAAGCCTCAGTTCAAAGACGTTTTGATACTCATAATGGCTAGTAGAATGTCACAATAGGCTATAGACAAGTGGCATTGAGAGCAGTGTCGTAGGTCATGAGATCGAACTAAAAGGCAGGCGCTTTACTTTGTGTAAGTTTTTTCGTCACCACTGCTCTTAAAACGGTGGAGGAAAACATCGTGAGGAAACCGGGATGTCCTAGAACCAAAAATTCGAAGGCATGTGACATCCACCAACCCGCACTGGTCCCGCGTGGTGGAATAAGGCCCGTTACCTCTCTCACCGAAAGTATGCCTGTGTCTCAGTAGTGGGAACAATATAAGGCTGATGATAAAGCGGCATTCTACCAACGAAATCGTCGCGATAGCGTTGGTAAAACAGTCGTAAACTTATGGGAATCAATCTGCTTATCCTTTGCCCAATTATATTGGGGATGGCTTACAGTCTAACTGGACTCAGCTTAGTACCAGTTTTTTACATAGAGCGACTGACTACCTAACCTCCACAACCCAGTAACTGGGTAACACGATACCCCTTGACCAGACTGGAGTCAGATTTCAGGCTTCTGACTACCCGTAACGACTGTCAAAGATCTTCAAATGGTAGCCGGGACTAACGACTTAAGGTGCTTGCCGAGGCACGGAGGAAACTCGCTATGTAAAATGGTAACCCATCCACGGATCAACCTAGGCAAGCGTTGCTTAACCTTGAAGATCGACCCGTGCGGCTACAATTATTTAGCTATGAGCTCCTCACTTATGTGAATGCCAAACGCTACAGAAATGTCACCATGATAAATGCCTTACTTTTGTCATTTCGACCATCGTCTTTAAAGTTAAAGTTTAATACTTTGTGAAGTGCATAATACACAAGTTTCATTTAGCTCTTGCATAAATAGGTATAAACACAAATTATTTTTGTAGTTTTACATGTAAATCAAAGCAGACTACAAAATAATATCAATAATTGAAGGTGCATATATCAAAATGCATGCCATTTTCCTTCCTGTAGTAATCCCACTCTTTATCCTCATTTATGAGTACTTGGAGGGTAGACAAACACCAGCTACTACTTTCTTGTTCAAGAACGTATGTAATTGTATGGAAATTGTTGTGCTTGATTTGATTAGTGCATCAGACAGTGGTGCTTTATCTAAGGGTACCACTTTGAAGTTATTGTTTAATAAGACGATGGGCTTTTTTTTTTTTTTTTGGGACAATCCCACCGCACTATTCCCAAACCACTGCAACTCCTGAAAGCCAGAATCAACAGTGGCGACCACCAGAAAAGCGCCGAGGCAATGAAGCTCGACGAAGTCTCGGAGAATGAATTTCCCTGTCTTGGATCCCGCAACGAAATTAATCAGAAAAGAATAACGGAGGAGTAGGAAAAATGTAAATTTCCACTTCCCTCCATATCAAGCAGGAGACAGAACAAACAAGGCCAATAGGCACAAAGGGTCATATACAAGATGATGGGCTTGTCACACTGAAGCATATAAGGAAGATATCTGTTTATGGATAATTTAATGGTCTAAGTCTGTCATAATACTTCTGGCCTGCTGTATCCTACAGTCCTATTGAAACTGCTACTCCATCCACAACCATTGATGCAGAATAACTATTGAATACTGTGCACGTATTCTCCTAGAAAACCGTCTGTCGTGTAGCATAGGAAAAACACTATACGAAGTGCATAGAATTCAAGCACTGACAAACTATTTATAGAAGGAGCAAACTTTAAAAAAAATTACATTGTATTGGAATAGAAAACGCATTGAAAGATGAATGGGGACATTACGGAAGCCTTCATTGATATTTACTTATTTATTTATTTAGGCAAACCAACTAAATATATACAAGGACATTCACAATAATTATCAAATATAATAGCAATGCATGCATCTAAATTATAGGTGAGCACAGCAATTTATTTAGATCTCACTACACAATAATAATTAGCATAATGGTGGATAACAATAATATGATAAATATCAATAATCTATTACAAATAATCTTATAGAATTTAAAATCAAATTAAATTAAATAAGAAAAGATTGAATTCAATAACAAATTAAAAACACAATAAAAAAATACATGAACACAGAAAAAAATAAGTTAACAGAAACATTACTGAACAGCCACATAATGGCATTTGGCCTATCTGAACATTATGAATCAGTCAGGTCAATGTAATAGTTTAATATGTGAGACCAAACTTTTTCAGAACAGATAGTAAGGAAGCAGCCTTACATAGACACATACACATAATTATGCCTCACCGTGTTTCTCTTAAGTGGCTGCGTCTTGAGCAAAATACATGCCTATATTGTATCAAAGTGGGTTCGATCTCCGACGCCATTGTCTTGGCAAGAATTTGTGGCCTCTTCGGTTCAGATTTAAGATCTTGTCAGAAAATGTTTTTGATATTTTATAACTGAATGCAAGGGTGACTGCTAAGCGAGGGTTTAACATTTTTTTTAGATAGTCAATCGTAGCTTCATTAAATTTTGGAGTGAAGCCAAGTATGGAACACTACACATTAAATAAATCAATACCAAATTCAAGTTACATTTAAACAACAAGACACGGAGACTTTCATACATCCTATCCTATTCACCCCTTCCAAAAAGACAGATCACTACACTGAAACGTGTCCGTCCCACATTAGAGGACAGACAAAAAGGATCGTGAATTCGATCTCCATTGAGACCCGTCTAGCAAAAACGTCTTTGGTACAAAAGAGCTCATTTCACATGCGAATGTCAAGGAAGCTCTTACAGTTTTTCAAAGGAATAAAGTGCTACCTCTTTGTGGGGTAGTCCTCGGTAAATTTGATTTATGGTGCAACCGTCTTCTAAGATTTGTCAGTGCAGGAGACGGGTATGTAAGGACGCGAGTGTTACCGTTTTTCTGATACTATTATTTTTCAAAAGAAGTTTTGGATTTCATCACTTGATAAAGAAGTAATATTGAATGTTTGGCTGTATATGTCGTTGCCAGATTTATGAAATTTATCACTTCATGATGTGTCCGTGGAGTTTCTGGCACGTTATTCTCAATAGAGACCTACTGTCGCTTGCAACTAGTTTAATTTATTTTTTGTTTGGCATTTCAAAAGTACCTTTAAATGGTTTATTTGAAATAAAATATTTGGATTTGATTTTGTGGCCAACGATTTCATGTAATGTTTGAATTTCAAAAGTTCATTATCTTTCGGTTAGACCACGTGACATATCACTCGCACTTGTCACTTTGTCTAGAGGCCCGCTTGTGGAAATAATTTTGTACGGGACGGACGTGATCGTCCAAGACCGACAGGCAATCAGGAGGTTGTAAGGCTCCTGCTTGAACGTGTTGACGCCCCTTGCACCTATTGTTCAGTTGTCATCTGGTAACTATGGACCTTGGAGACACTTGAAGGCTGCCAAGTAGGTTGAGGTGAAAAACGTGATGTCCAGGTTAAATAAAACTATTTGTTCATGGCCAGAAGCGATGTTCCTTCATGGTCCTCGATGCGCAATGATGCGTGGAAATACTTTAAGTGAAATAATGGCTACGATATGTTCACGCGCCTGCGCACTATTAAACAGGCAAACTCGACCGCGACGAGGACCACAACATTCCGACCGCAAAAACTTTATTTCTAAGAAAAATATACCTTATGACTCGTAGCTTAAAACTGACAGGAACTACCCTTCCACTGGACCGATTCTGGTGAAACTTGCACCTTCGGATAGGTCTCGAGGAGACCTTCCCTCCGGTCTTTGATTCAGGTCCCTAGCCCCTACCATCAGGGAGTTCTCGTAAGGAGAACGTCAAAGAAAGGGAATTCCCGCCAGTTTGAAGCTTTACAATCGAGTTTCTCCTAAAACTAGACATGTTAGCTCTAGGGTACCAGCGAGGGACTTGGAGCCCTCCTACTGGGCCGTTGACACACATAAGTGTTACAGTTATATTCAAAACATTCAGGCGTACAGCCGCGAAATGGTGCGAGAAGTTAGCTTATGCCCCTGATCTTGGCACATAAACTCGATTCCTACTCAGACCGCTGGGTGGATTTTCAAGTTACATTCACACCCGGGTAGCCCTCGTGATGGGCTATCCCAAGGTAGAAGTCCGGTAGCTACATGTCCAACCCCCGATGAGCTATCGTTTGTTACAAGTTTGTTTACATAGCAAATCCATGTAACCTCGCACCATATCAGGTCGCTTAACTCCTCAACCACCAGAGCTAAGCTCCTTCCGGAAGTGTGGTTGGGTAGCTGGAAAACTAGGCTGTCTGACGGCGGTACCCTGATGGGTGTACCACCAGCCTTTCCGCAGCTTAAGGTGCCGGGAAGCGGCCGAATACTAAATTTTACGTCGTCTCACAGCTTTAATGTGTCTGTGTGCGTTACATACCCCTATATACTAGCTCTGTGTCATGACTGAGTGTAGGCGCCTGCCTGAGGGTCCACGAAGGTAATGCTTCAGACAGCATATCTGTAGCTGACCAGGCACCAAATGTCCCTGGACGCAGTGACCCATCGGCAGACGCATAGAAACGTCCATGCCGGCATACACAGACACATCCTCTCAAGTAAGTGACGCCTATGTACTAGAATTACATAGGCGCTATCTATATAGGAGCCTAGACAGAATTCTAGGTCACCCAGAAGTGCTAAAAGGCTTGTATCGAACTTTCTGAATACTTACTTGAGCAAAAATGTATGCATATCTGCATTTTCAGAGTGAAACTGTATTAAGACTGGCCATGTACTGCTATTATGTATAATTTCTCAGTCATGGTATCCAGCTATCTTATCTAGAACACCTAGATGATGTTTCCTAACAAAACAATTACGTGTAAGGAAATAATCTGATTGGTAGGTGAATATAATACCTATAGCACTACTTGATACCCTGCCAATTTTGGGGGGTCTAAAATAAGTAAACAAAATATTTTTATTTCCTTAAAACTATACATTTATCATATATCTAAGGTACCTTATGCATAACTCTAACACATAAGCGCTATATGCGCACTCTAAACTATGTAAAAGCCCCTAAAACATGAGTTTAAAGTTATCAAAATTCTACAATAACTGGTTTTAGTATAAATATAAGGTGCCGCCCTCTTACAGGTCATTGTGAACTAAACGCTCGTTGATGATGGTTGTGTTTTACGGAGTTAAATACTTGTTTCTTTCCGTAGTAACACAATCAGTATGCATATTAAAGCTTCTAATTTATTGTTATAAGACTATATAATTCTATTACCTACTGATAGACACATAAAATATAATTTTAGTGTCTCAAAAACATGAGCAAAAATTAGTTACGAGCTTTACTATAAAAGGTTTTTTCACCTACCGACATCGCTTAGTATGCGATGGCGCTCTGGGGTGAGCAGACGTGTGTCTGTCAATACTATTTATATTTACATATTATGACAACCTATCTAAAAGGTAACGTATCGTCGCGAACAAATTTCATGTACTAGTTTCCTTTTTATGTCAAAACTAGCAGCTGTTCCTGACTTTGTCCACGTCAAACTCCAAATACTAAAAAAACAAGGGTTTTAATGTACGTCCGCGTAAATTAAAAACCATGATTTTTTATATTTTACCCATAAATTCTTTTTCGAAAATAAAAGTAGTGTTAGTTATTTCTAGAATTCATCGTGCAAAGTCATTTAGAAGACCGATAAAAAGGCTTACAAGAGAAACCCTTTTTAATGCTTCAGACAAGTTCAATATAGAGCTCTCTAAGTACTTCCGGGGCTTAGACCATGGCGTATTTGATGTTGATGAACAATACAACAGAATAGTTGAAGGCATCCGCAAATGTGCCAATCGGATAGAGACAAAAAGGAAGAAAAACTCACAACTATCCAGTTTGACCATCGAAAAAATAGAGGAAAGAAACAAATATGACATTGGCTCCGAACAACGCAGACTTTTAGATAGACTGGTCAAACGAAGTTTACGACGCGATATCCGAAATTTTAATACCCATAAAGTTAAAATAGCACTACAGAAGAACAAGTCCCTACGAGTAGCTAAACAAGGCATATGCAATACCAGGAAATGGATAACTAGCCTGCAGGATAGTAATGGTATTAAACACCACAACAGGGATAAAATTTTAGAAATTTGCACGGACTTCTATAAGGAGCTCTATTTAGATCCAACATAAAATAACACAGAAATAACATATGAATGCCCAGAGCCCGAAAATATCCCACCCATAACGGGTTATGAGGTAAAAAGGGTTTTATCGAGTATGCCTTACGACAAAAGTCCAGGCGAAGACGGAGTAACAACGGAATCCCTCAAAATTGGTTCTCCTATAC
Organism: Orthosia gothica; assembly: GCA_949775005.1. Classification (NCBI taxonomy): domain Eukaryota; kingdom Metazoa; phylum Arthropoda; class Insecta; order Lepidoptera; family Noctuidae; genus Orthosia; species Orthosia gothica. The sequence goes on from CATKRY010000193.1 coordinate 59,123, forward strand.
TTCTCCCTCATATTACCAACATGTTCAACACTGTTCTGCAGACCGGAAAAGTGCCAGCAAAGATGTGCCACTCAAACATCATCCTACTTCACAAGAAGGGGGATAAAAGTGATGTTAATAATTATAGGCCAATAAGCTTAGTGTCGCACCTATACAAAGCATTTATTAAGGTTATCGATAACCGCATCGATGCAAAGCTTGATTCCCACCAACCACCTGAACAAGCAGGATTCCGCCCAAGTTTCTCCACTGCCGATCATCTCCAAGCCTTAAATCAAATTATGGAAAAGCATTTAGAATATAGGAAACCTTTGTATTTGGCCTTCGTGGACTATACAAAGGCATTTGATAGCGTGAAGCATTCAGCCATATTTTCGTCTTTGCAGAATCAACAGTTGGAGCAAATCTACATAGATATACTCAAGATAATTTATAATAACAGCACAGCAAACGTAAAACTTAACTTACCCGGTTTAACTTTTAAGATAGAAAAAGGTGTAAAGCAGGGTGATCCGCTCTCACCCAAACTCTTCACAAGCACTCTTGAAGAAGTGTTTAAGAACCTCGTAGACTTGTGGTCCACTAAAGGCATTACAGTCGGTTGCAAAAAACTTACCAACCTTCGTTTCGCTGATGATATAATTCTATTCGCACCGACTGCTGCCGAGTTACAACAGATGCTTCAAGATCTGAGCACCGCAGGCCTTGAGGTTGGACTAATGATGAATCGGTTAAAGACCAAAGTAATGACGAATAGCACAAAAAGTAAGGTTGGACAAGAAATCCACTATGTCGATGAGTACATTTACTTGGGCCAGCTAGTATCCTTCGAAAACAGGCAAGACAAAGAAATCGACCGCCGTGTCGAGAACGCCTGGAAAAGCTACTGGTCCATGAAGTCACTGATGAAGGGAGACCTACCCTTATCCTTGAAGCGCAAGCTTATCGACATGTGCATCCTGCCCATCCTAACCTACGGAGCTCAAACTTGGTCGTTGACCGAGTCTCAAAAGTCCAAACTCAAGGTATGCCAAAGGGCGATGGAGCGGAGCGTATTGGGTATTAAGCTCAGCGACCGAATACGTAATACTACGATACGCTCCAAAACAGGAATCGCCGATGTGGGCACCAAGTCTGCTGGGCTGAAGTGGGATTGGGCGGGTCATATATGCAGAATGCATAAGGATAGATGGGCCAAAATCGCCACCCAGTGGGAGCCGGAAGATGGGCGTCGTCGCCGTGGGAGGCCTAAGAAACGCTGGCGTGACGACTTAGAGGCGTTTACGGGAGATTGGCAGAAGATTGCAAATAATAGAGAAGAGTGGAAAGCTATGGGGGAGACCTTTGCCCAGCAGTGGGACAATGTAGGTTGAAAAAAAAAAAAAAAAAAAGTTAGTTATTTCTTAAATCATCAGTTTTACTAGAGAAATCCCGTCGAAATCGGTGTAGCCATTTTGGAGATTAGCCGGAACAAACAGCAGACTAAAAGCCAAAAATAATAAAAATGCCTTTTTGTTAAAAGTACCGTAAATGCTTTCCTAAGGAATTAGTAAAGAGATGTTATTAGGGCATTAAAATAAACACTTTAATTTTATACGCTCAAAGCTGATTTTTTTGGTCTAAACATGACCCTGCCCAAAACAATCATAATTCTACGTCAAAGTTTAGCCAAAAAGTTAGAATAAAAAAAAACTGTAAACAAAGGTTGTTCAGAGCGTACCTTCAGGTGGAAATGAGGCTTGTTCTTTTATTTAGACGGGACAAAATAGAGAAAGTTTTTATTTAAAGCTCTGCAGGTGAGTGATTTCAAGGAAAAGTAAAAAAGAAAAAGAACTTGATAAATTTAAAATAAGTATTAAGAGAAATTACTTTTTTTAGAACTGATATGTACTACTTAGGTATTAGTTCTAAAAGGTAATAGTAAAAATATATTAAGCCATATTACTTTTATCTTATATAGCGGACGCCTCGCGGTCTCACCCGCGTAGTGCCCGTTCCCGTGGAAATACAGGGATAAAAAGTAGCCTATGTCACCCGAGTGTAGCTTCCCAACGGTGAAAGGGTTTTTGAAATCAGTCCAGTAGTTTTTATGTTTATTCGTTACAAACAAAAATATAAACATACAAAATACAAATTTTTCCTCTTTATAATATTAGTATAGAAAACTACTAAATTACTTATTTGCTCTGCCTCAACATTTCCAAACCATTTTCCTAAGAACTTGTTGTTTAAGAAGGTAATTATATTTTTAATTTTTATATTATATTTTTTTTTTTTTTTTTGGTATTATTATTTTTAGGTTAATTAATTATTAATTAATTATTTTTTACTCTTTTTCGGTCGCCAAAATAATTCCTTATTCTAGGTCCATCATAATATTTGGAATTACCTGCCGGAGTCTGTGTTTCATGATAGCTACTTACAACCAGGTGATCTATAACCCCTTGAGTTCCTTAAATGTGGATCCACGCGAGACATCATGGCTTTTTAATTTTTTCGTTAATTAAGGCACTCAAGGGGATAAGTCGAGAGTGAACAGTTTACTTCTAGGCAAGCGTGCTTCACCGTCGGTCACCACTTCACCACTTACCATCAGTCGGGATAGTGTTCAAATGCGAGCCTATCAATTATAAAAAACCCTTACCCAGGAATCGCATCGAGGATTTCATGCTTTGGACAGGTGTTGGAGCGGCATTCCTAAATTTTAGGGGATTAATAACATTCAATACCTAATGGATTTATAAGGAAATCATTTAAATATTTTATTTAATTTCGAATGATTCATTTCGGGTTAGAAATGATTTCTAATTATTTCTGTTATCAGTGTGATTTGGACTTTGTTTTGTCACTGGACTGAATTAGACTAGAGAAAAGAAAATATGGCTTTAGAAACATGTATGTTTTCTGAGAGCTCCAACTGGGGCTCTCTATGTCAATAGTGATCTGGTATTTTTAGTAATGCGTGTTTCATCATAGACTTCATCATTATTTACCAACACTGAAATAGTGGACAAACGCGGACCCATCAGTAAGATAATATTTCAAGAAACTGCAACAATCATAACACGAAATGAATATCAAGTATGGCAGCACAAACTCCGAGAGGTGTGATAAGAAACCTCCTGACCACTTCATCGAGCATTCAGATAACTATCCGCCTGGGCACACGTTAACGTGGCATATCTGGCAAACTTTAAATAGATGCGCAGTCTATTTAAAGTTTTCCTTCTCTCAGGTCTGCTGCAGCAAAGACAATCTTCCCGAGTTCTGTTTCTGATCTTTGGTGATTGTGCGGCGTCTCTTTCTCCGCAGACTATTGAGCACCTTTTAACTTGCTCCGCATGTCCAGTTGCCTGCGTTGCCGTGGGTTTAGAAGCTTATCAAGTTTCTCACCAAAATTCAACAGGTTTAACTTAATTTTTATTACAAGCTCGTATATTACCTTGCCTTCTTTGAATGTGTATTTGGCAACTCATAATCGATTTTTCAAGCACTTCTAGGATTAAACTCAAATATGGCGTAGTTATGTCATTTTGGGCACAATTAAATAATGGTACTATGCAGCTGGCCTCATGATAGAGCCGGAAGGCGGCCACAACAACTCCTCAAGATAACACTATCGTATTTAGGCTTATTAGATGTATTTTGACAAATTAGTACATTTAATACATTTCAGTTCTAAAAAAGTAGTATCTCGGAATACTTATTTTAAATTTAACAAGTTTCCTTGAAATAACGCACCTGAAGAGCTTTAAAAAAAAAAAACTCGATTTTGTCCCGTCTAAATAAAAGAACTAGCCTCATTTCCACCTGAAGGTACGCTAGAAACAACCGTTGTTTACAGTTTCATAAAAATTCTAACTTTTGGGCTAAACTTTGACTTAGAATTATGATTTGTTTGATCAGGGTCATGTTTAGACTAGAAAAACCAGCTTTGAGCGTATAAAATTGAAGAGTCTATTTTAATGCCCTAAGAACATCTCTTTACTAATTAGGAAAGTATTTACGGTACTTTTAATAACAAAAAGGGCATTTTATTATTTTTGGCTTTTAGTCTGCTGTCTGTCACCTACTGGCCAGTTTTATGGAGAAGAAAGGCCTCTTCATGATGAACTCCTTCTTCAGAAAGCGTGAGCACAGGAAGTGGACCTGGCAAAGCCCCGATGGAACAACTAAAAACGAGATCGACTTCATTATGTCAATCAAGAAGCAAATGTTCAATGATGTCTCTGTGATCAATTCGGTGAAAACTGGGAGCGATCACCACATGGTAAGAGGCACATTGAACATTAATGTTCAGCTTGAAAGGTCTTGACTAATGAAGTCCACGCTCCGTCCAGCACAGATCCAGGTTCGAAACCCCGAGAGCTTTTAGCTCGATTTCCAGAATCATTTCGAGTGCCTAGAGAGCTCCGTGGACGAATACAGCGATGGGAGCGTGGAAGCTGTCCATACGGTCGTGTCCAAGTTTTTGACGACCCGCCGTACAGATAGGAACAAAAAGCTCTCTGATCCTACTCTCAAGCTGATGAAGGAGAGGCGTGAGATGATCTCGCAGTCATCAGATGATGCGGTGAAATACCGGCAGCTAAATAGACGGATCGCAAAGTCCTTGAAAAGCGACCTCCGCCGCTTTAATACTGAAAGTATTAAAGACGCGATTGAGTGGAACAAGGGCTCCAAGGTCTTTGCAAGAGATCTGTCTATTGGGCAGAGCCAGCTCACGAAACTGAAGACCGATGATGGCAGGATCGTGTCTACCAAACCGGAGCTTTTGAGGGAGATTGACATATTCTATGGGCAGTTGTACACGTCAACCAGTAAACCCGTCGCGAATCTACCGAATGACACTAGAGCTAGATTGACCCGACACTATACTGAAGCTATTCCGGATGTCAGCCTGTATGAGATTAGGATGGCTCCGAAACAACTTAAGAACGACAAGGCACCGGGTGATGACGGAATTACGGCCGAAATCCTGTAGGCAGGTGGCAAACCAGTACTTAAGGACCTTCAGAAGCTGTTTGATTCTGTCATACTCGAGGGGAAAACGCCACAGGCATGGTGCAGGGGTGTGGTGGTAATCTTCTTCAAAAAGGGTGACAATGCCCTACTGAAGAACTATAGGCCCATCACGCTCCTTAGCCATGACTACAAGCTGTTTTCAAGAGTCCTCACGAATCGGCTCGCACGCAGGTTTGACGATTTTCAGCCTCCCGAACAAGCCGGATTCCGCAAAGGCTTTAGCACCGTAGACCACATACGTATACATACGCTGCGGCATGTTATACAGAAGACCGAAGAGTACAACCTGCCTCTCTGTTTAGCGTTTGTGGACTACGAGAAAGCCTTTGATTCGATCGAGACTTGGACTGTACTGCAGTCTCTCCAACGGTGCCAAAGTGACTACCGGTACATCGAAGTGTTGAAGTGTTTATACAAAAACGCCACCATGTCAGTTCGACTTCAGGATCAGACTTCGGAACCCGTCCTTCTGTGGAGAGGTGTGAGACAGGGAGACGTCATATCTCTGAAGCTGTTTACCGCTGCGCTGGAGGATGTCTTCAAGCTTCTGGACTGGAGAGGGCTAGGCATCAACGTCAATGGCGAGTACATCACTAACCTTCGGTTTGCTGACGATATAGTGGTTATGGCTGAGACCATGAAGGACCTCAGTAGAGCTTGCGTAAGAGTGGGTCTTAGAATGAACATGGACAAAACCAAGTTGATGTTGAATGCCCATGTTACACCCACTCCTATCAAGGTTGGAGACTCTTCTGGTTTTAGTTCGCTTAATCAGTCGAGTTTTATGTATTTTCAATTAACTTTTCTTTTTTTTTTACTTATTAGTAAAATTATTTTTGAACCCCACGTGCATCGTATTTGTGGCATTCTTTTGTGTACGTTAATTGCGCTACATTTTATTCAGCGAATGGATTTGTAGAAGTTTGATCAGTACGCTTATCAATCATTACCTTTAGGTTTAATTCAGACCCTAGATTAATCATCATCATCAGCTTTTGAATGTCCCCACTGCTGGGATACAGGACTCCTCTCTGCGAGAAAATGGGCCTGAATCCTCCCAGTGCGGTTGTTGGATGTTACATTTTTTTGTGTTTTTTGTTCTAAGACATGCCGGTTTCCTCACGATGTTTTCCGTCACCGTTTTTATAGCAGTGGTGATGAAATAACTGACATATGGTAAAGTGCCTGCCTGGGATCAAACCAACGACACGTAAGTCTTGGCCATTATCACTGGCGAATAAATTCTAGGCAAAACCTAATGAAACTGTCAGGAATAAAAACTTTGACAATCCCGTTTACACTCACAGTTGCGTCAGCGAGTAAACCCTCTTCTTCAAAGGCGTATATATTCCCTAATGTTAACTCGGTACCGGCCGTGCGCCCGCTCGGAACCAGAATATCAATATTGAACCTCCTTTTAGACAGTTTTGTTTGCAAAATATTCTTTGATTTACATTTGCTATTTCAATTTTGAACAATTCCAGCCATAATTTTTTCTGTGTAAAAATATTTTGAACATACAAGTCGTTTAAACACCTACAGAAAGGACTGGTCTACACTTGCTCAAAACCGGGTGAAATGGAAAGAGGAAAGGGAGGCCTTTGCCCTGCGGTGGGACAATACAGGCTGAAAGTAATAATAATAATAAATAATATAAACCGTTTTGAAGGAGTATCCAAAAGTAACCAAAAAATATCGTGTTGTTAAATATTTTTGTAAAGGAAAACTATTAGTTACACGAAAAAATCATGTTCCATAAATAACGTACGTATGAATTAATAGTATTTTTTAATTTTTTCTCGTATACGTATACGAGAAAAAATTAATATATAATTAATAATATAATTTCATGTACGACCCTTAGGGCGATTTTCCAGCAAAGATGTGTGAGGTAGCTAATTGATGGTGCGACAATGTGTGCTTTCGCAGTATGCGAAGCCAACCGGTGAGACGGTGTGCAGCTGAATTGTGCGAAGATTCGTAGCGGACTCTTTTCAGCTATGCGCGTATACATTCCTCACTCGCGTCACTCACACACATTCCTTACTCGCATTCCATTTTTTTTGTATGTACAGATATCTATCACTGGCTACCTTTTATCAACCAGAGCTGCGCTTAGCCGTGCTAAAAAAATGAAGCAGTCCCATTGGTGGATATTTGCTCCGCGTACTACCTAGCTACTTTGCACTTCTGTGGTGGAAAATCACCCTAAAGCGAATTTCGGGTGGGTTATAAATTTGCCGTTCCTCGAAAACGGGTCGGTGATGAGATAGCTTGGTGAAATTAAAATGTAACAAAATAAATCATGGCAGAGTGAGCGCCCTTGCCCTCAGGCTTGCATGAGATACAACATAAATTCGGAGCGAGACAGTTTGCAACTAACTTAAATTGCTTGGAGATATTTTAGGAACGCTGCTGTATGGTTTTTGTGAACCTATTTCAGAAATAGTATCTGTGTTAATATTTTTTGTATATAGCATTTTTGTAAAGGTTTGCCTTTTTACCAGACTGCCCCAGAAGGATGGTAAGTTTTTCGAGTGTTTATATGTATGATAGCGCTGGTAAATGAAACTAGCAGCAGAGACGAAATCAAAACGTCAAAAAAGGCAGATGACATAACGGAAACACGAATTATGTATTGTTATTGTAAAGATTTGTTTTTATTTGAGTAATATTTTAAAGTCAAAAATGGAAGGTAGATTCACCGACTGTTAGTTTATTTCAATAAAATAATTGGTAACTATATTCGTTCAAAATATTTGTAAAAAGTATTATTAATTACTAAACAAATAATGTACACAATTACTGTATTTTTACAAACCTAAATCTATAATTAATTGATAAACGAATGTCACCGGATGTTGTTGCTGTGTGACGTCTTGTCATTTGTTTAAACGTATAAATAGGCTGGTTCTAGTCGAAAGAACTCAGTATTGAATTGTATTGAACTGTGCACATATCTTCATAAAATTAAGTTGTGAGACTTACTGTTGGTGTGAGTAATAAAAAGTGTAAACAAGATGTCTGATCGTTATCATTTGAGAATCCTGAGTACGCCCGCTCTTACATCAGAAGAAAGGGATCAACCCGAGCCTCAACTGGACCCATCAACACAGTCGCCTTGCCTAGCCTACCGACCACTCGACCAGGACATTCGGATGAGCTGAATTTACTTCGTTGCCAGATCAAGTTGCAGAAAAGGATGTTTTTAAAAAACAAAACACCAATACCCACAAGCTAAGTAAAATTTATTTACCTAATTATGATCTTGACCAGCATAAAATAACAATTGAGTGAACAAGTTACCTGTCTATCCACCGTGCGAGGTAGTTCAGTCTATTGCTAGGATGAAGGGATTTTCATGCTTGCTAAGACGCGCCAAGCAATTGGTAGACACTAATGCTCATTCTTTTGCACTCGTAGCACAATATTAAGTAGCTAAACTAGATATTATATTGTGTATTGGAATTGTGTGTGTATTGAATACACTTCAAATCAAGCTAAATCTATTTTTTGAATATGGTACCAAGTCATAAAGTTTACTTTCAAGTATTTTTCCTAATGCTCCAGTGGCATAAAATCATAGTTTTACCAAGCTGAACCCCTCGGGTCAAGCATCAAGAACACAAAACAAACATGATTTGCGCGAAACTTTGACTTTGGATATCAAAATACTTCATTAGATGCCACTAAATATGATACACATACAAATAAAACTTTCGGTTATGCCCATTATTTTCATATCCCTTAATAGAGGAGCTCGTGGCTAAATAATAACTTAAGTTAAGCAACGCTTGACGATGTCGGTCCATGGATGTGTGACCATTTCAACATACTGAGTTTCCTTCGTGCCTCGGAAAGCACGTTAAGCCGTTGGTCCCGGCTGTCATTTGAAGATCTTTGACAGTCTTTACGGGTAGTCCGAAGCTTGAGATCTGACACCAGTCTTGCCAAAGGGTACTGTGTTACCCAGTTACTGAGTTGTTGAGGTCAGATAGGCAGATTGATTGGTTTAGGTTACTACACCGGTGAACAGGTTAATTTCCATCAAAGCTGTGTATGGTTAAGATAACCGTGTGAACATTATACTCTCGTAATATTTTTCATGTTTCAGATACCATATTGTGTCGCAGCCTGAAGCCTCTGCTGAAGGCTAGCGATTCAGATGCTGAGCGCGAAGGTTGACGTGTCAACATCTGAGAGGTTAAGAAGAACAGCATGCAAGCAGTTCGCTGGTCTTAGCCGAACGGTACGAACGTGCGCAAGTTTGGAATGGAATACTCGGTGAGTCGCTTCCATTTTATTTTGATAGTGAAGTCAAATATTCTCTAGTGATGAGATGCTATTTCGAGTTTTAAGTGTTCATGTTGGAACACTGAATTGGTTGGTAGTGGTTATACCTAGCACTATCACTAGGTAATTAAGACACACCTGGTAAAAAGCAAGTAGCTAATAAGTTACCTATTGGGTTGTTAGTACTTTCCTAGTTTCAACATTTGGTTCAGTACGAACTTTAGGATGAGATATCCCATAAGAAGGAGATGAGATATCCAAAATGACTGAATAACTAGTCGTTTTCAGTGGCAAAGCGAGTTAGTAATGTCGTTGGGCTATCGTAATTGTATCGAGTTAGTAACGGTACTGGTCATTTGCGTGTATTCAGGACGGATCTTGTTGCGTAACGATGTACAACCACCGTCTTCAGATCTGAATTCACTTGCTTACTTTCAAAGTAATATTATGATAACAGTAGATCACGCGATTGTTTTTCTTACATGAAAACTGAGTTAGTGACCGACAGTAAAGGGTTACTGTTGATAATCTGATATTTATGATATTGATCAGAGTTAATTCGTGAAGCTCCTTAATAGTATCAGGGTTAGTTGTTTCCCTTTTATAAGCCATCAGTATGTTCCAAAATCTTTAAGTAGAAAACGCGAATCATGTTGGAAAGATACCCGATCGCCAAGTTCTTTGAGAATTAGACGTCATAGTTGATGACTGTGGTAGTGAAACCAAATCTGATTAACATGTCTACTCATAAGACCAATTCTGGACCGCACCTCATGCGTACCATGTGGCGATGGTTTTTTTTAAAGTGGGTTTATGAGTTGAGTATGCATTGCCTTTACTTTGTTTAGTTTAACTTGTTGATCGTCGGACCTTTTTCTAATGAATAGTGTTGTGTGGGAAACTTTAGTACGAAAACTGAAGAGGCCCGGTATTAAGTCCGCGATAGGTGATTATGACAGGTTAGTGATCGTTATACACCGAAAGCTTTAAATAGATACGCTTAAACCTACAAGTATGGACACGGTAGGTTAAGGAAGATGCCAGCGGGTCATGTACCAGTCGATGTTGATGTTAAAAGGATTTTAATGATGATGAGCAAGCTCAAAATGTCGAGTAATTGAGTCTATCAGCCGTATTATGTTTGACCGTACCAGTGGATTCTGGCGGAGGTCGGGGTCTTGAGGGACCGTTGTGTGAGAGCAATATAATTGCTGTTCGGCTACAGAGCCGTGGCGTTAGAGGTTTTACTCGAGGGTTTCTGTAAGCTTGGCAGTTTTCGCTGCAGAAGAAGTTTTAAAGTTTGATTTGAGCGACTGGTGGTACATGGCCCAGGGTAATGATTTAGTTAAAGATCAAAGTTCTAAAATTTCCCTATTGTCACGAACCCAATGATCTAGTTTGGTCAGGAGTAGCCGAGCGTTGTGCGTTGGCCTGTGTGGCAACTGTTGGCCTTTATGGCAACTGTTGGCCTGTGTGGCAACTAAACGCCAGTGTGCCAACTGGAGGCCTTTATGGCAACTGTAGGCCAGTGTGGCAACTGGAGGTCTTTGTAGCAACTGTGGTCCTGTAAGTTGGTTTAAAATAAACACGTTTGTGTAAGGAACCTTACAGAGGATTCCTGTAGAGCTATGAGGTTAAGATAAAGTAAACTCGCATAGTCACGCGAGAGGTGAGGTCACCATGTTAATGTTGATGACGTTCGAATCGACAAGCCTTCGTTACGAAAATTGAAATAATTTTGGTTTTCTAATTTTTATTACTATGCGTAGATTGTGTTAGTAAGATATACAAAGCTGAAGTACCAATTGAGATTGTAGATGATGAATAGACGTAACATAGGACAGACTAAATCTCTGTGTGAACAGGTTCTGAGTTCAGAGAGTTGAGTTGACTCGACAACGTAGGGATGTGCGAGTAGAGCAATTGAGAAGAGAGCTATGTGATGGCTAAAGGTCGTGAATAAGATACCTGGTGTCTTTTTCTTTTGTTTCATTTAATGTGACATTAGTGACTATCAGTGGTACTTGGACTTTGTAATCACGAAGATTAGAAGCTTTTGCGTTCCGAACTTCACCCTATTGATGATCATTTCAATTAATCTTTTGGTACCTCATGTAGAATTATTACAAATGGGGAATCCGCTACAATGGCACAGATTACAGCCATTTTTATTTTCTTTTTCTTCATACATCATGCTATTACTCGCGGTACATCTAGAGCTAACAGTCAAACTGAATGGGTTTGGGTTAATAAAATAGGTGAATTGTAATTGGCATTAAAATATACGAAATCTAAGGCTACTGAATGGCCCTTTTGATTAATTAGGTAAAATAGCCCCTCCCCTGCAATTGAAAATACCATATCCGTTTAGACCCTAAGCATAGAATGGCCGAAACGGAAGCAAAAAAAAAAAGGTTTTGGTTTTAGAAAAAGACTTTGGTCACTCAATGAACTTTGAACGACTAGACCGTGATAGCAAGAATAAATAATAATGAAAAAAAAAAAAAAAAAAAAAGTCAAAGACTGGCCTCTGAATCTTTATGATCAAGCAACGAACTACGACCTCTGAGTTTCAGAATTAGTTGGTTAAATAAAATTCTGTCAAAACAAGTCAAAGACGGGGCCTCTGAATCTTTATGATCAAGCAACGAACTACGACCTCTTGAGTTTCAGAATTAGTTGGTTAAATAAAATTCTGTCAAAACAAGTCAAAGACGGGGCCTCTGAATCTTTATGATCAAGCAACGATCTGCGACCTCTGAGTTTGATTTGAGTTAGCAAAATGGATGTGTAAAAAGGCCTTGGTCATGGCTATGGTTTAAGTTGGATGATTCAATAAAATTTAAGTCAAAACAAGTCAAAGATGGGGCCTCTGAATCTTAATGGACAAGCCACTATCTGCGATCTCTGAGTTTGACTCATTCACTCACTAATTTTTTTTTTTTTTATGATTTTCAGAGATTCGCTGGGCCTAGCAAGGCCCGCTCGTCAGTATGGCCGTGATAGCGCTGGTAAATGAAACTAGCAGCAGAGACGAAATCAAAACGTCAAAAAGGCAGATGACATAACGGAAACACGAATTATGTATTGTTATTGTAAAGATTTGTTTTTATTTGAGTAATATTTTAAAGTCAAAAATGGAAGGTAGATTCACCGACTGTTAGTTTATTTCAATAAAATAATTGGTAACTATATTCGTTCAAAATATTTGTAAAAAGTATTATTAATTACTAAACAAATAATGTACACAATTACTGTATTTTTACAAACCTAAATCTATAATTAATTGATAAACGAATGTCACCGGATTTTGTTGCTGTGTGACGTCTTGTCATTTGTTTAAACGTATAAATAGGCTGGTTCTAGTCGAAAGAACTCAGTATTGAATTGTATTGAACTGTGCACATATCTTCATAAAATTAAGTTGAGACTTACTGTTGGTGTGAGTAATAAAAAGTGTAAACAAGATGTCTGATCGTTATCATTTGAGAATCCTGAGTACGCCCGCTCTTACATGTATGGAGATATATCGTCATCATCATTTAGACAAGCCATGTGGCATTCGATGTCAGCGACGGCGGTTTTTTATTACAAGCTTTTAGTTAACTTACAATTTATGTATGTATGTAAGTGTGTTCGGGTCAAATCTTGCAACTAAATTTTAAAGCAGTTATCCTCCACCGATTAAGATGAAATTTTACATACACGTTTAGTTTGGATGACAATGTATGGTTAGCTAAGTGACAATATTCTAAATCCAATATGGTGGATGGTCCAAGTTGGCGGATTAGTTATTCTTTGTGCACTGCCATGATATGGGTATCAACTGAAAGAGTTTACTGAGAAGAATACGAAAAAATCGTGTCTAAAATAATATAAATTGTATTAATTGCAATGTGTAAGTATTGTGTTCGGGTCAAATCTTGTAACTGAATTTTAGAACAGTTGTCCTCAATCGATCAAGATGAAATTTTGCATACTCTTTTGGTTTGGATGACAATTCGCGGTAAGCTAAAAAGCTTGATGTAAAAAGTTTTTCTTAATTGGACGAAATTACTTTATCACTACATACCATACAACTATTTACAATTGTTATCGACACACTTTCAATCATAGAAAGTCACTTGTCTAGGGTTTCTGATCAATCCCTTACATTTTGGTATTTCGACCATTGCCGTCGCTGCTAGTATGACATTTTATCTTGAACCTCAGATAAGTTAACTGAAACTTGTCTTAAGCTGTTGAAACAGACCATTATTCTGCCTAACCCCTAATGAATTATATAAGTACCAATATAAGTGCCGCTAAAGCGGCACCTGTTAATTTTATATAACAACTTTAATTAAATTTAACGTTAATTTTAAACCTTATTAATATAAGTATATGTTTAATATTAAATACAGTGAATGTGTTTCATGTTTTATTAATACAAACGTACTCCAGTATACTCGTTTATTATTATTAAGAAAGGGTCATGTTTCAGATGTCGCCTTTATAGTTGTAAAAGAAGGAAACAGCAACTCTGATTTTATAACTTGACAAAGTCTCTCTCTTCAGAAAAATCTTGCAATTTTTGATACTAGAGTGCTAAGACAAAGTGACATACTTTTAGCGATAGAGCTGCCTAAAATCCAAAATGTAGGGGATTGACAAGCGCTACTCAAATCTCACGTAGTCAAAGATTTGAAATTAGACAATCCTTAGCAACAATAGCAATAGAATTTGGTATAAACCATTTATAGGATCGACAACTATATCGTCTGATGTTAAGCGTTGATGGACGAAAGAAGTTCAGGTTATTACAAAAATTAGAAATAGTAAAATACATGTCAGTCAAACACCCTTCTGTAGTTCTTTATGAATAACATGCGAAAATAGCGACTTCGCCCGCATTATAAATATTTTATAATCCCAAGGGATAGCCTATGTGTTAGACTGTAATCTAACTCTGTGCCAAATTACATCCGGATCAGTTTAGCGGTTCTGGCGTGATTGAGTTACAAACATACCTAACATCCAAAAACACATCTATCCAATTTTTCAAATTTATAATATTCTTCTTCTTAGTCGTTATTAGCCATATCCAATAACTTGTAATAATGTAATTTTTATTTAATCTGACATGGAATTAGAATTTTACAATCATATTTATCGTAATAATGTCATTTGTATTTAATCTGACAAAATCATATTTTCATTATGTTATTTAATAATTTGTATGCTTAGGTGGCTGATCATGGCATGATGATGATGGCATGTATGTAATTATGTAATGAACACCTGCATGTAACCCATGTATCACAAATAAACAATTTGATTTGATTTGATTTGATTTACGCTCTTGACAGAGTGGTTGTGGTCGTGATGAAGTATTGATAGTATATGGGGCAGATGTAATGCGTCTCACAATGTCTAGCCACCTTTCCCAATTAGACGTCATCCGGGTACATTTATGCAAGATACCGCCCACAGCAGACTTGATCTGGTCGGTCCAACGCATGGGTGACCTACCACGCGGTCTAGTGCCTTCAACTTATCCTTGGACGACTAACCGCTCTATGGACTGACTGAATCACCTTGAAACGTGTTCGAAGAAAGTGAGTATTCGGGATTATACTATTGCGGACAGACGCTGCTTGATGTGGAGTTCTTGGAGTATCGAGACATTTGTGCGGAACTGGGACCACGACACTCCGAGCATTCTTCTCTAGCACCACATGTCCAGAGAGCCTATCTTTTTTCTTTCCACCTCCCACAACGTCCACGTTTCTGCAGCATACAAAAATACGAGTAAAATTAAAGTGAGCACGAGCCTGGTTTTTGTGGCTTAGGCGATGTCTCTGTTCCTCCATATTTTTTTTTTCATTTTGTCCATTGCAGTTCTTGTTCTTGCCATACGCATCTTTATGTCGTCAATGCGGGTCCGTGGCTTACGCCCCCAGTGGTCGATGCACCTGTGGCCGACGCCCCCGATTCGATTAATTTATTTCAAAGCAGTTTTTGATCAAATGTACTGTCAGGCACAAAAATGTTGTACAAAAATAATAAATGTATATTGATTGTAAGTTTAAGTATAATATTATATCATAGTTATATTTATAACAAAGAAATATTGGTTGTATCTTTTGAAAGTCTCAGTTATTTTTCATTATTTATTTATAAGATAATATCTCTGAGGAGGAGTGAGGAGCTCGTGGCTAAATAATAACAGCCGCACTGGTCGATCATCATGGTTAAGCAACGCTTGACGAAGTCGGTCCGTGGATGGGTGACCATTTCGACATACCGAGTTTCCAGCACGTTAAGCCGTTGGTCCCGGCTGTTATTTGAAGATCTTTGACAGTCGTTACGAGTAGTCAGAAGCTTGAGATCTGACACCAGTCTAGCCAAGGGGTATCGTGTTATCCAGTTACTGGGTTGTGGAGGTCAGATAGGCAGTCGCTCCATGTAAAACACTGGTACTCAGCTGAATCCGGTAAGACTGGAAGCCAACCCCAACAACAATTGGGAAAAGGCTAGGCAGATGATGATTTATAAGATAAGATAATAATAAGATATCTAGTAAAATTTTTTTATATAAATCACAGTTTAGATTTTTTGGATGTTTGTGCATAATAAATATGCTTTTAATGGAGAAAAAGGTGTGTCAGGATTAGTTTAAGTGGCGATCTATTCTCTCTGCTATTCGATAGATAACGTTTGTTTAGCTAGGAAAAATACTTCATTACAGTGAAACACTTTTCTGATTTACTGTACAAAGCGAAAAAGCAAAAAAAAAAAATAATATAAAATTAATCGAATCGGGGGCGTCGGCCACAGGTGCATCAACCACTGGGGGCGTAAGCCACGGACCCAATATTTCGAACTACCCGACGCATCAATAATTACGCGCACCGTATGTCATTGTTTGTCATTTTCTTTGTTAGAAAGTGTACGACGATTTTTAAGTTTAAGACATTCTTCTTTTATATGACCTATTTTGCCACAGTAACTGCATTTTTTATTTTTTAAGTAACAATTAGTTTCGTCATGACCGCGCTTGCTACAGAATACACACACCAAAGTCGCTCTGTCTTGCTTCCGAGATTTATTATTACACTTATTTGCGGTGTGGCCTCGCCGTTTGCAAATATTACACTTTAATTGGTCGTCATAATGCCTATTGTACTTTTTATTGCGATCACCATTTACGCCTGCGGGGCTAGTAAACGATGACAAATAATTTAATAAGCTGATTGGGTCACGACATCCCGCGGAAATAGCCCCTACTTCTACTAAGTCATTTCCAATCGTACCTATGATGGCTTCAGTGATAAGGGAGTCTGGTATTCCACAGGCGTTACCAAGTGCCAATTTGTCGTAGTAAAATTGAATGTAATCTCGTTCAGGACGACGTACCTCGTTTACAAGATCTCGCATCATAGTTAATTTACTTCGGTTTGACGGAAAAGCTGCCATAAGACGTTGTTTCCAATCCAACCAATTTAAGTTGACATCGTTAAGTTGGTCATACCAACGACGCGCATAACCTTTTAGTTTAGAGGAACAATTAAATATAGCAGTTTTTTCGTCCCAACCGTACATGTTTGAAATACCCTCAACTTTTCTAATCCATTGATCCATTGTACTCAAAGAAATATGAGGATCGAATTCCGGTATTGGATCACTACGACCGACATATCTTAAGGAATTTGAGCACGACGGATGAATATTGTGATGGCAATGTGATGGACTTGCAGTAGTAGCTTCTAACGACGGAACTATCACCGATGTCGATTGCATGGCAGTTTCAGAATGTACTTCACGACAGGTACCTCCAACGCATGGATCCTTTGCTACAGTGTGTGCCTGCGGGGACCCGTTTCCGGTACGTGCTAATGGAATTTCGTTTGGTACTGGTGGCAATTGGTTCACGAAGGGTACCGCGGGTAGTGACGGCGGCGTATAGGACCGCTCACCAGATTGGGCATCTGCGTCCTTATTTGCCCCATTCGACGCGGTGCCAGGACTACTCTCAGATGCGGGTGTAACGCTAACTCTGCCTTGCAAGACTTGATTTTCCAATAATACTACGCGTTCTAGTAATCTACGTGTAGTAACATCTTTGACTAGACGGCGACGCAAAGATTTTTCATTGTCGCTGTCGTCCTTATTTTTACGTTTACTTTTTTTATGGTGTCCCATTATTATAGAATAATCACAAGAAGCAATAGATAGGGTACACAGTCAAGTGAAATGCAACTGTAAAATAAATTCAAGCAATAGTCAAACACGGTATTTGATCAGGATACACTCAGTTATTATTTTAAAACACTTACGTGGGCTGCAATGGTTCAATCCCACTTCTGAGCTGTAAGAGCTCAGAAAAACAAGTAAAATAATAATAAAATATTTAATTAAAAATAAACTTATGCAGTACAATAAAATGTTAGGTAGGTCCTAAGCCGTCGGTGTCCGCCAGAAAAGAGGGCGCGAGCCTCGGTGCAATATACGAGCTAGGCGAGCGGCCCGCGCGTTGCTATCTTCACAGTTGTCAACTTCATGACGTCTCTCGAGCGCCATCTATCGCCTTACACTAAATACTTTCGAGTACCTGTATTAATCACGTGCTACTTCAATGCGGTGCATTCAGGTACAAAGTTAACCTATAAATACTGTGCATTTTGCTGCAGTTTTCAGTGATCAAAATGGCGCCTATACAAACATTCGTTTTTATGGATTTCGGAACAGATCCTGGTGATTCAGAATGTGTGACTGAAGTGGGCTTTTTGTCTGTACCTCGCGCTCTGTATCTTGATCCAAACTAAGAAGAACCAAGTGACAAACTACCACTAAATTTCCGGCCAGATGGATTTAATTTGAATAGCTACAACGCAATCAAGGATTTTTTAAACAAACAAAAAACACCGGTGTGCCTCGTTGCCCATAATGGTAAAAAAATTGATTTTCCCATTCTCAAGCGGAAGCTTGAAAACTTGAACGTCAGTTTGTCTGATGATGTCCTATGTGCTGACAGTATTTATGCATATTTTGACATACTTGAAAAGCCAGACAAGGATGATATGCAATATCATGGGAGTGCTGTAAGAGAAATATTTTATAAAGGTGCAAAAAAACCAAGTGTTTCATATAAATTAGGGGACATTTATGAACGAGAGGTGACATATCCTTATGTAGAACCGCATCCGCCAGGAAATGATAACATCATGAATTTCAGAATTTCACGTAAATGGAGCAAGCAGTTTTTGGCCTGGACAGACCAAATTCAACGTGATTTTAAAGATGTTGACCCAGAAGACTATGAAAAAATCAAGAAGTAAACTTTATTAAGGATAGAACCGTGTAGGAAAAAATTGAGGAAGCCATTACTCGTCGATAAACATTAAAATATATATTAGCACTAAAATACTACTTACAAAAATTTTATAGTAACCAAAATAATATGCATATACGAGTGCATATATTTAAGAAAGAAAATTATTTTTAATATTAAGGAATAAAAGAGGCATTGTCATTATTATTATAACGTATTTTCTGTTTTATTTTATTCAATCTCTAACTCTATTAGTTTAATCCATTGTGTGATACAATAAAATAAAAAAATGATGATATAATAAATAAATAAATAAATAAAATGTGTGTCCCCCCCCCCTGTAACTTCTAAAATAAGAGAATGATAAAACTAAAAAAAATATATGATGTACATTACTATGTAAACTACCAGCGAAAATTGGGTTGAACGAGATCTAGCAAGTAGTTTTTTTTTAATACGTCATAAATCGTAAACCGCAATTTACCAAGTACGGAACCCTTCGTGCGCGAGTCCGACTCGCACTTGGCCGGTTTAAACAAGCTTTTTATGAACTAAAATGTACGAAATTTAATGTTGCTTATTAATACACATCAAATGAGCACAAACACGATGGTCCTATAATATTTCTGGTTGAGGAATTGCTACGGCCACCTTCCGGCTCCATCGTGAGATCAATTCTATAATAGATACCATAATTGCAATGTTTCCAAAGTTACGTAAGTTTGCCAAGTTTCAGCTTACTCGGATGTCAGAGAGTGCAAGAAAAATGATTACTAGTTGCCGGACATACTTGCGAATTCAAGGTAATATATAGCTTGTGATAATAATATATAGTCTACATCACACAATTATAGTAAGGTTATTGGAATTGGACTCGCCCGAATTGTACTTTTAACCGACTTTCCAATATGGAGGAGGTTATCAATTCGATTGTATTTTTTTGTGTGTTACCCCGGTACCTTTTACTAGGTGAACTGATTTTGATGATTCTTTTTTTATTTGAAAACTGGCGCTTGTCGTGTGGTCCCATTTAAATTTCTTCAAGATCTGATGAAGAACTTCGGAGATATATATATACATTAGAAATCTTCAATAAATGACGGCAAATCACACGGGATAGCTGCAATCGCATGTATGTTTAATGGGTCCATATTGGCTCACCTAAAGTTCTTTACCCGAAATTGTTCTTCCTAACGATTTGTAATCCGAATGATCACTCTTCCTAAAAATTTTCATCCTAAAGTTTTCATTCATACTATTTGTAGTGCTACCGGCGATGTTCATAACACTCATGTTTCCGAAAGTTGTAATTAATAATATCATTAATGTAAATATATTTAAACTCCTACTGTTTTTTATTATAACGCTTTTATCCCTAAACATAATTACCATAATATTTTCACTCATATTCAGAAAGAAACATTTACCAAGTGTAATAAAAAATATATGTGGGTAGAAGATGATATTTATAGTTTTAATTTGAGGGATGATTATTATTTGGGGTATGCTTTGCATAACGTACTGAGTTGTGTCTATTGTTAAGTTCATGTCGGTGTATTATCATTACGTGCATGTTTGTGTTAATGCTTTATTAATATAGAGAAAAATTATTTAAAGTCATTTAAAACCAGTCGCGGAGGATTAAAATTAGACGTACATGGATTTACATATGAAAAAAACCGAATAACAGTGGATAATCAATATTGGGCGTGTGAATTAAGAAGCAACAAAAAGTATAAGTGTAAGGTTAAAATTTCGTTTATATGCCGTTGATTTTTGGCGCGGATAGGGTAGAGGGGGGATGGGGGGAGGTTTGGCTACCCCTCAGTACCACACCAACCACTCGAAGCCCTATAGTTATGGAGATATCCATGGTTAAAGTTTTCAGGTTAGAATAAAAAAGTCCATAAATTTCCATCGATTTAAGGGGCGCGAAAGGGGGAAAGGGAAAGGAGGGTAGAGGGGCCACCTCACTGTACCATCCCAACCCCACGGAACCCCATGGTTATGGAAGATATCCATACACCTTAACTGCCAGATGCCCGACAAACAATACATTTTCTATTGTGTCTCGTTCTCTGGCAGCCAAACTGTTAAAGTTTAAGATTTAAGCAACTAAGTCGACGGAGCCCCGCTGCGCGGCGCTCCTATTTCTGTCTGCAGGGTCTAAAGTAACCTAACATGAAGGAGATGACGGTAGCTGCGTTCGCTCGCTTTGCTCGCTCACTTCAGCTTCCGTCATCTCCTTCGAACCTAACCTATCCGTGTCGGGGTGCCCTAAGTTCCCGAGCTCGCTTCGCTCGCTCTTGGACTAATTCTCATTTTTTTACCTCACGAAAAACATACAAAAAAAACATAACATTGCCGAGTCTTGAAAATTTTTATAAAGCTTTCTATTTATGAGTACTACCTACAAAAATAAAATGAACTTCCAAAATACAGCAATAAAAGTGATTATTTGAAAGCTATAGCCGCTAATATTAAACTAATTAAATTGAAATGTGTATATGAAAACATGTATTTATTTGACTACTTGTACCATGGTACCTGTTATTCTTATATGTTAAACATGTTATGTGAAAATAAAGTTACGCAAAATTAATGTATATAATACTGATTATTATAAATAAAAAGAAATCTAAACAAAAAAGATATGACTTTGAATAATAGTGTAAAAGATAGTTATGTTGAGAAAATATAGGAAAACAAATAAAAGTATAATAAATGTTTATTGCTACTGACATTATGAAGTTGAATGCTTCTGAATTATGAACATTAGAGACAGAGTAGTTAGGAATTGTGATTGTTAGGATGAAAAATGTTAGGAAGAACATTTTCGGATTTCCAATTATCGGAGTTGAAAATTTAGGTGAACTTTGGCGCACCCATGTTTATTGTATACACCATTTCATAACATAACATCACACTGGTACATTATGTACCACAACTAAAAAGTGTCATAAAACGAAGAAACGAAAACAGGAACACCGACTTCCATTTAATTATTTTTCCCTTTTAGCCTCCAAAGAAAGGAAAGAAAAGCCCTCGGTACATAACTAAGTTTGCACAGTGATAAAAAATTTTTATTGAATTTAAATATAACATTTAGGTACGTTAGGTATTTAGAGCCTTACCATGAAATATCATCTTCTACCCACATATATTTTTTATTACACTTGGTAAATGTTTCTTTCTGAGTATGAGTGAAAATATTATGGTAATTATGTTTAGGGATAAAAGCGTTATGATAAAAAACAGTAGGAGTTTAAATATATTTACATTAATGATATTATTAATTACAACTTTCGGAAACATGAGTGTTATGAACATCGCCGGTAGCACTACAAATAGTATGAATGAAAACTTTAGGATGAAAATTTTTAGGAAGAGTGATCATTCGGATTACAAATCGTTAGGAAGAACAATTTCGGGTAAAGAACTTTAGGTGAGCCAATATGGACCCCTTCCATTTAATTATTTTTCCCTTTTAGCCTCCAAAGAAAGGAAAGAAAAGCCCTCGGTACATAACTAAGTTTGCACAATGATAAAAAAAAATTATTGAATTTAAATATAACATTTAGGTACGTTAGGTATTTAGAGCCTTACCATGAGTAGAAAATAGTTATGTAATAATACAAAGTAAGTATAGTTAGGGCATAAAGCAATAATTATATTATAGTATAGTATCATCTAGGTAGTAGTTTTATTTCTTACATTCAACACATAAGTAAGTATTTACTTATCAGATAATTTACATGGGTAAACATAATTAATTAGGTACTAGATTAGTTTAGTAAAATTATTAGTTTGGCTAAGTGAAAAAGTTAATCTGATAAATTTTGCATTCTTGAGAACATAGAAGTTAAATGAACAACATGGCTAGGTAAATCTTAAACGAGGTTAAATCTAAGTCTTAGGAACCATTAAATACACACACTTATGTGTATAATATAGAAAGTTACACATAGGTATATGTTAGCACAAGTAAAAATACACATATTAAGATACATTTTAGTTTAAATCTTTGCTTGGTAGCAATATTATGTTATTAACAGGTCTAGTACATTCTTGTTTACTAGTTCGAATCTTCACAGATGTACATAGGCTATCTGTCTTGTTAATGTTTACAGAGGTAATTCGACCTAAAGCCCATGAAGTGGGTGGACAAGCTTCATCTTTAATTAAAACTAATTCGCCTATATTTAAGTTATTTTGCACTTGTAGCCATTAATTTCTAGTTTGTAATTCAGACAAATAGCTAAAATAGAATTGTTTCCAAAATCTTTGTTTAAATTGTATTATTTTTTGGTATACATTCAGTCTAGATTCAATAACATTTAGTACATTCAGGAAGGTCAGTTATTACAGCACCTATAATAAAATGAACAGGAGCCAGGCAAGTTAAATCATTAGGTAAATCAGTAACAGGACACAATGGTCTGGAATTAAGTATTTCCTCAATTTGAACCAGAATAGTATATGTCGCCGCGTAGGCGTGAATTTGCTAATTCATTATCCTAATTAATCATTTTAAGTGTCAATGTCTATTTAAGTTGGGTTTTAGTTCAGCGCCATCTATTGGCTCATTGTGGAATCAGTTATTGATCTGTTTGAATGAAGATCATTTGTTATGCTAATTTCAATGTCTAATTAATACGAGATGTTTAAATAAAACGGGCACACTTATTGTAGAACTTTTAGATTTGTTCTCATTTTAACTATTGCACATTTGACGAAGTAAATGTGTTTGATTATGTTATTCTTATTACGCAAAGTTGTCAACAATGGTGAATGTTATAATTTCGATGACCAATAACCAGATTTAATAATTTAATACGAGAACTAAACAAATTTTAGTAAATGATTAAATACTAAAAAGTCATAAGACTATTTTACACAGCTATGTAATAACGAGAAACCTTCTGATTAGTAAGATTGTCAGATCACCGGAACTTGAATAGTTTTGTTATTAGATGACTATATTAATAATAATCTACAAACAACTTTGTATTTGTGAGTATTGGGGTTGTTTAATGTTAAAATAATTAACTGAGCAGCATTTAAGTATTGTTTGCTAGCTTTATTCAACTAGCCAAGTAATTAGTGTCTAAACAAAAACAATATGAAGGTTCTGCCCACTTAGAACGCGCTTCGCATTTACTGTGTGTGAAAAATAATAACTGATAAAAAAATCTAATTGAATAGATGTTTGAAAACCTAATGAACATGTAACGTTAATTATCATAAAGTGATTGTGTAATCTATAAAAAGATTTAAAAGAGTATCCTGGAGTTTCTTGCTAGATCTTCTCCAGCGATCGACGAGGGCTTTTTACGACGGACGACGAACGGACGTTAGTCTGATTCCCGTTTGTTACAAGCGGGACTGAAGCCTGTTGCAAGCTTCATCGAGTCAAACAGGGATTTCAACGTTTAAATGTTGTACTATTGCAATGGGCACTGAGCAGGGCACATTGCTCGCAGAACGGATGATCGAAAAGTTCTGGAGTGTAGACCGCATATAGACGTAGCGTGTAAGGTTTCCCTCTAGGTGGAGCGATGACCTTGTCAGAGCGGTGAGCATCCGATGGGTGCGAAACGCACAGGACCGATCAATGTGCAACGTTTGGGGTAGACCTATGTCCAGCAGTGGCAGTTTTTCGGCTGAAATTATGATGATGACATAAACTTCATGAGCTATTTTTATTTGGGGAAGCGTTGGAGTATAAATGTGGATGACTATATAAGGAGAGACGATAAAAGACTGTGTGAGAGGTAACATGGCTTCTAAGGCGGTAACAACTGAGATGTCTACAAATATATGTCGGAAACACGAGGGCTTCCTTCCATATACCTACGGTCTTGTGGGCTTATCGTGGGTAATGCGTGCACAAAGCAGGTAACTTATGCCGTTTTAGAGATATTCCATTGTCCAATTCTAGTAGCAAGTTGACGCGCCAATTTGAAATCACTTTTCTCTAGTCTGATACTTTTAGATGCAACTCCACCGGCACCAATAATGCCACTTATCACACGTAATCGCCATACGTCCCGCTCCAGTTCTCTCCAGGAATATCGTACTCTCTCTACCCAAGTCAACTCCGCGCTGCCGCGCGCCTTCCCTCCAAAATGTCTGTCACTTTGCTCTAGGATTCAAATCCTTCACTAGCATTGGACACTGGAGAAAACTAAGTGTTACCAATCGAATAAAATCTAATTGAAATTTGAATCAGAAGCTAAATGTTGCCAATTAAACAAAACTGAATTAATAAGTTTACAAGCGATATTTCTTCGTTCCCAACTATTAATCATTTACCTTCCTCCGATACGGCCATCTTGACATTCAAACGGTCCCACGTTTGATGTAGAGCGATGAACAACATCGTTACTCAATTGTGATAAAAAACAAAAACCAAGAGAACAACAAAAAAAAAAAAAGTACCTAATAGGTTAAGTTCGGCCGCTCCTGACCAAAAAAAAAAAAATCTTACGTGGTCGTGACATCTTCCACGTGAAACCTTCAATCAACACCTTATATTACCAGCCTACAACAAAAATCAAGTACTTCTTTACTCATGAAAACATAATTCTCATAGCTTTCACACTGTTCATTTGTTTTCTCCATGTAAATCTAGGTCTCCACACCGTACACCATACACAACCATCGTCGTACTATAGAAACAGATACCTCACCGTTTAGACAACCATATTAACACTCACACATTCCAAACGGTTACCGAAGCACCAGAGGTACCAGGTTCCCAACAGACGTCAAATCGGTCTCGAAGCACTTAGTGTGCCAGAAACCACCCAAACGCCCAACACAACATACCATGCCACATACACCAAACAACGGGTCACCGAGGCCCCAGAGGGACCAGGCTCCCCCAGACACACAACAGGTCACCAAAGCCCCAGAGAGACTAGGCTCCCCCCAGACAACAGGTCACCAAAGCCCCAGAGGGACCAGGCTCCCCCAGACAACCGGTCCTCTTGAAGCAACAAGACTGCCAGATACCCATGCTACATACATTAAACAACAGGTCACCGAAGCCCCAGAGGGACTAGGCTCCCCCCCATACATATCCAGCAATGTTTCTTGGTCCCACAGCAATTGCTGTGCCTCCTGATGGTCAACCCTGTGACCATCCTGCAACCATAGTCATCCTGACCAGGCCTCGTAACCCATCTCGGTTACAGCAGTCATCTTTTGACCACTCACCAGCCCACTTTAGGCTACAGCAGTCATCTCTGACCACTCACCAGCCCATCTTAGGCTACAGCAGTCATCTCTGACCACTCACCAGCCCACCTTAGGCTACAGCAGTCATCTCTGACCACTCACCAGCCTATCTTAGGCTACAGCAGTCATCTCTGACCACTCACCAGCCCACCTTAGGCTACAGCAGTCATCTCTGACCACTCACCAGCCTATCTTAGGCTACAGCAGTCATCTCTGACCACTCACCAGCCTATCTTAGGCTACAGCAGTCACCGCAGTGACTACTCTTCACCGCACAGTCAGTCCTTTGACCATGCACACGACCTCACCATTGCTAGATTGATTTGAATCAGTCTTCACCATAGTACATTCAGTTACGTCAATGGGTACTTGATCTTTTAGATTTTCTCTAACTCATCATGAACCAAACAAAGCTTTTAATTCAACACATAATTGCCACCATTCAGAATTCCAATTCACTTCCAAACAGCACCTTTAAACCAAAATGAAATTTGTTATTTCAATCTTTACTCTCAGTATCAATCTTTATTCTGAATACAACGGCAACCTCACATTCAGGATTTCATACACAGCCAAAAGCATACTCAAGAACTCTATTCTATGTTCATGATTTCATACCCAACTCTCAGTACGATAGGTATAATAACTACCAACACCAAACATTACCAACTTTGCAAACTAAAAATTAAATCATGCACCGCACATCACCTACTTTACATCTGTGTTAACATTATCTTATCCAACTTGAATGAAATAACACAAAATAACGTTAGGTATGTTCACAATGACCAGCACAGACTATTCAACAAGTAAGCACAGCCATTACTGACAGTATACCTTAAATTCCAAACTTATTATTCAAGTTAGGTAGGTACTAGACTTCCTACATGACACCACACAATTCACAAATACACACCTTTATTTTAAAGAGATGCTACAATTATTAAAATTTTTGAACAATGTTCAAGATTACCGAGGCCAAGCATCGTTGAACAACACAGAACAAAGAAACCATTCTTAGTTTCCTCCAAAAAAACAAAAACCTATGTACCAAGTACATCAAATAGAACCCAAGTATCTCATCCGTGGTCTACAATTCACAATAACTTAGCACAATACATTTGCTACACAGAATGCACTTTCAACTTAAACGCCGAATAAACTCTTGACTCCGTCATCTCTCTGACCCACGAAACTCAGAAACCGTTCTATGTGAATTAAAATGTTGCCAATTGAACATCTATCTCATCCTCAGCCACGACTTGGAACAGTTATTGGCTCTCGAGCATCTCATAATAACTGAAAACGTCTTCTCGACACCATCTAAATGTCTAGTTGCACTTGTCATTCACCGTAGTCAATTTAAATCATTTTTATTTGTAGGTATCATTAGAATGACATGTTATCAGTTGGTTAGTTCTCTACAATGTGATATATAACAACTAAAGACATTAACTTTACCTTTATTCAACCGTTGGTAGCAACAAAACTAAACGCCAACTGTCTAGGCTATAGTAACGTTAATCCTCGTGATGTTTGCTGGTTGTAAGGTTGCAAATCGAGTCGAACAACAAACTATTTCACTTAACTTTAACACCGGTTTGAAAATAATCTTGATTACATAGCTCTTAACTGAAAGTTATTGCATGTCTTTGCAACAATGCAAAGACTCACAGTGACTCACACCTTGTAACGATTTATTAATAATCTAGTCTTTATCTAGTAACTTTTAAGTTAAAATCATATCAAAGTTATTTGTTTTGTATCATCAAACTTTTTCGAATGTTGACACTTACTTGTCACTGTCTTTATGTCTTATAGAGATGAGCAAGGGATGACGTTCTGTTATCGATTAATCGACGAATCGATTTTAAGGACAAAAAAATAAATAAACGTTTTTTCAATCGATATCCAGTACTGAATCAATACAGCGAATCGATATTTCACCCTAGAAAATCGAGATAAGATTTTTCTGTTTTGACATGAACCAAAATATCATTTAAAAATAATTGAATGTATATCACAAACATAAGTGAATTCAACGTAAACAACATAAATATTGTTCCCTTATACCTGATACTTTAATTTAGTTGTAAAAACAACCCCAATCGGCCAAAGATGTTAAAAGATCGACTATTATTACGATTTTTCTTTTTGCGTTCCGTAACTGGATTCAAACTTGTATTGAAAATACTGACGCGAACAGTTAGAAAGTATGTTATTTTCAAGGAAAAGCATATTCACAAATTCCCTTGGAGATCAAATCAACAACAAACTCAGTGGTAGTAATATTTACGGGAAATCTGAAGTGACACCTATTAATAAAAAATTGCATGGCTAAAATTCCTAGTGTTCAAACATATAAAAAAACGGTATGCTAATATCTTTACTTCTCGATTGTCAGTAAACTAACAACCTATTTATTATCTGTGTTTATGCTTGTGACAGCACTAGTGGTCACAAAACCGTGTATTATTGTTCTAACAACATAACGTAATGAAATCTCATTTCTTTGCGTTTCGTACCCACGTTCCAATACTCCGAGTACATTAGAAACATAAAATTGCGAAAATCGTTTCGTTGTTTATTTTGTTGGTGAATAAAAAAGATTAAATACTTGATGAAACAAAATATTTCAAAGCTCGAACAAAGCAAGGATATCAATAGATGGCGTGACATGGACTGACTTCTCATTCTGTCTATGTAAAAATTATTTGTTCATTTTTTAATTGATCACAAAAAAATTCATGCACCTATTCAATAAGTTATTTCAAGCAGCGTATTACGGCTAATGGGGTCCCGAATCTAATTTCGATGATTATTGAAAGAAACATACAGTATCAACACCATTACATAGATAGCGCTGTTTGAATTTTGTTTTTTACTCTTTTTATGTAACTTACATGACACATTTCCATGAAACAAAATAATGTAATAGTTATAAATTGCAATGAATGCAAGAATTAATTGTAAAACTTAGGTAAATCCAAACCCAATACATACTTCGGCTGCCACAAAAATGCACAGCTGCACAGATTGTTGAATGCAGATCAATCAAAGTAACATACCTTAAGCCTGTACTCCCGGGTGGGTCAGGCAGCAGTGCCGACCATGCTCACATGCACAAGTCCAGACTCCTAGATGCTACCAGAAAATATTAAATGGATTGATCACCGCAGTGGCATGTATAACACCACTAAATTTCCTCTTTCATAGCGCTGTAGGCTGCGGGTTATGTGTTGCCTTTTGAAATGGAACCTGAGCTCCGCACTTGTATCACCACACACAGCTGGTCACAACAGGTCTTGTGGTATCCACAGCAGCCATGTTGAAGGGCTCAGACGTCCATGCTATTTGTTGCATATTGTACGAATGCCTGAAAAATTCATGTCTATGAGCAAGTTTTCACACACGCGTAATGTATTGTTGAATCAAGTTGTAGCTTAAGGATGTTTGCTCCCTTGCACTGTATTTACACAAGTCGTCTTATTCTCATGCGAGTTCCGCTGACAGTATAAAACTGGCTAAGTTTATTTTAGCATCATAACGAAAATAGAAATTTATTTTAAATTTTAGCCACTTTATACCAAGAAAAACAATAGGTATTGTGGCTAAACTTCACAAGGCATTAGATAGGTACTAATTATTTTCAGAATACTCAAGTTTATACTTCCTTGTACATCTGTACACCACAGTTATTTGCCCAGTAGGTATCTAGTCAGAATTGGGCATCGATGTCATCATTAACATTATCTGCAACCCGACTTCGCATATTGTCTAGGTTAGGCCACACTATAAGGTTGAATTCGGGCAACATGATATTCCTGTCTCTAGTAGCCGGCGAGTTGCAAAACGTCTCCATTAGGTAGGTACTTCCATGCCATTTTGTTGCGCATCAAAGAGCGCGCCAGCCATTACTCGTCTCATTTGATCCATCATCGTCTTGTGCGTGCATTGGTTCATACTTCTGATGTCGGAAACACGAGGGCTTCCTTCCATATACCTTCGGTCTTGTGGGCTTATCGTGGGTAATGCGTGCACAAAGCAGGTAACTTATGCCGTTTTAGAGATATTCCATTGTCCAATTCTAGTAGCAAGTTGACGCGCCAATTTGAAATCACTTTTCTCTAGTCTGATACTTTTAGATGCAACTCCACCGGCACCAATAATGCCACTTATCACACGTAATCGCCAAACGTCCCGCTCCAGTTCTCTCCAGGAATATCGTGCTCTCTCTACCCAAGTCAACTCCTCGCTGCCGCGCGCCTTCCCTCCAAAATGTCTGTCAATTTGCTCTAGGATTCAAATCCTTCACTAGCATTGGACACTGGAGAAAACTAAGTGTTACCAATCGAATAAAATCTAATTGAAATTTGAATCAGAAGCTAAATGTTGCCAATTAAACAAAACTGAATTAATAAGTTTACAAGCGATATTTCTTCGTTCCCAACTATTAATCATTTACCTTCCTCCGATATATAGAAATATGTTACAAGAAGACAGTAGTGCCGGGATAAGTTTATCTTTTTATATTTGATTGACTCCGTTTGACCACTATCTCACCTGATGGTAAGCGATGATGTGGTCGATGCTGAAACACGCTTGCCTAGAAGTAACCTGAGGCCCTATACAAGTGAGATTGTATAATCGAAAGGGTGGCGATAGCAACTGGAATAATGTCAAGTATGTATGGGATTGTAGTGCTTTATATTTTAACATTTCGACCATCGCTATCGCTGACATCGAATGACAATTCAAATTTAAATGTATAGAAGCAAGGCAAGGTTTTGGCGTAGTGGGGGTCCAACCAATATATTTTTATTTTATTTATATATATATATAGTGCAAACGGAACATGGCCGCGACCGATTTGTCAGTTAACATTCACTCCGTCCCGCTTGGTAATCAAAGAGGCCTTAAAAACGACTTGTGCGCATCTGACGACTCTTGCCAGATTACGTGCCGACAACTATATTTATTCATAACACATAAATGATGTTGTGCACATATGGTGTTATTTAGAAATTGGAGTTTGATACAGATTTTATCTAAATTTTCAGTAAGAATTTATGGAGTGTTTTTTTTAGGTCTTTTGAAGTCTTAATGGGTTGAGAGTGTATTTAATTGTCTAGAGCCTCTGTTCACTCTTGACTCAAAGACCTCCAGGTCGTAGCTATCAGGAAAAATTACTATGACATGCAATTCTACTCCTTAGACGGGAATAAATGATGATGACAAGCTAATTCTTATTATTTTGCTAATTCAAGGGAAGAAGAATTGGTGGCATTACAGACTTAATTCCCCTATGCTCGCTCTCGCCAGTAACATGACTATGCTGCCCACTCCAGCCCATCACATTACCGTGTATTTGACATAGCGGTCCCTTGGGAAATTTATGCCTACACCCAAACCCGAAAATTGAATTCTAAAGTAACCTGTTATCATTCTATCGTTAATTCTTGATGAGCTCAAAATAAGGTGTCATCTAGTTTTCTAGCTCAGAAAGTACTGCGAAATAGCTTTTTGAGTAAATGCTTTCGTTCTGTGGGTTTTTTTTCCAGTAAATTCTCGTTGTATGAAATTTTAGAATGTTCGTTTGATATTTTTTTTAACCTCGTAAGGCCCAGGTGTATAATGTATTGAACAAAGTAACACGAAGGCATCCCAGGCAGGCCCAGACCTAAAAACATATTTTTTCCTTAACGCTTAATGTACATTTAGTTTAAATGCATGTTTCTTTAAAATTTTCGCGTCAACTGTCATTTGACGTGAAAGTTATGATTGGTTGATACCTTGGGAGCTGACAGCAGACATTTCGGAGAATTTTATAAGCAATCTGTTATAATTTGCCATTTTTGCCACCATACCGCCGATTTAGGAAACACGTGGGTTTAATTAATTAAACCCTACCTTATTTTGTATAAAAAAACAAGATAACCCAAAGATGTTTATCTTTGGGATATTTTATCTGGAATTGTTTTTATTTTAGTTCAATAATACTTATTTGTATTTATTATACTTCGTCGAAAAATGATGTTCATTGTGTTGCTTATTGGGCGTTACTGATTAGTCAGACGTAACTAAGGAAGTTTGTATTTGTTGGTCTCAGGAGTGACCAAATTGAGGAGTGGCTCAACGGTTCCGAGATTGAAGATTTATTGCCCTCAGATGAAGATATCGGGGACCCAGAGTATCGGCCCGAACCTTCGGAATCTGTCTGTTTGCAGAATTAGTCACACGGAAGTGATGATAGTACAGAAATAGATGGTGAAGAAGTTGGAGTGGAACGTGATAGTTGTGGATGATGGTGCTTCGAAGAGTACGTGGAAGGGGTCGAGGAACTAGAAATGCCACAAATAGACGTGGCCGAGGTCGTGATTTTGAAAAAGAACCTACCAAAATGTTAAATAATTATTAGCTCCTGTTCATTGATCTCAGTTCTTTGTTAAAAATTAAATGCTTATATTAAAACTAGTTGTGATAAAAACATATCTCAATGATTTTGTTAAAATTGTATATTTTCGCTTAAATAAATAAAACCATATTATTATTTTTTTAATATGAAGTCCTATAAAAGCCAAATGCGAATTGAAATTAACACGAGATATCAACTTAGAACTAGCTCTTATATATTGCTTTCTTACCTAGAGTACCCTCAAAAATAATAAAAAAACCTGATTGAGTTCAGTTTTAATTATACAATTTCATTATTTGTTGATAATTATATTAATATTGTTAAAATTTTGATGTAAAAAGTGTTCATTATTTTATGGAAAAGGTTCTGGTTCTCAGAATTGAGATTATTGAATCTCTACTTTAGCATGAGAACTTGTCACACAATAAAAAAATCTTGTTGTTAATAAAATTGAGGCACAATTTGAGGTCACTGATCTATTTCCAGCCTGTTTTAAGATAGACTATCATTATGATACAACAATAATGTCTTGTCTATTGCCAGAAAACAGGTCCACTTGGCCAGTTTCTAAATTAATAATTTGAAATTGAGTATTTATACAAGCTCTACTTTATCCTTCTTATTCTTCTTTAACCTGGAAACATAAGGCAATCTTTGATATCAACGTTGGAATTTGGATACACTTAACACCAAATTCTCAATTCAGAAGAAACATTCCATTTGTGAAAAATATGACAGACACTTTCAGACGCTCACACCTATCAGAAAAAACTTCTGCTGTAATCACAAAACGGGTTGGTTATAATAATTATAATTACCTTGACTTGCATCCCATTAAAATTACAAATTTAATAGCGTGTATGTTTGTGCGCTTGGTAATCAATCACTTCTCAACGGCTGAACGGATATGGATAAAATTCGGATCTAGGATCATGGCCTGTATTAGGAAATATACAGAATACTTTTATCCCAGTAGTACGTTCCCATGGATGAGATTTCTATATTTTCGCAGTTGGAACCGCTGGCCAAAACTGGATAACCACCAATATTGGATCCAATAAATAATATTTTTTTGTTAATAACATTAGTCACGAACGTTCAATGCATCAAACAATTTACAAATTCTCATCTAGATTGGAAATGAAATGCACAAATTCAAATTTTAACTAGAAACACAACCGATACAAGCATTTAAATTTATGTGCACCATATACAATATTGATACATGCATTACAAATACCTGGGGATTATTTTGACATATGTAATGCCAACGTTGGCCTCGTGAGCCTTGCTAACAAGTAACAAATATTTGTACCAGTGTTGCCCTGAAAACCAGGGATCTGTTAGGGAAACAGATCTGTTGGTTTAGCTTCCTGCTTCACAAATATGGCGGTTTTGTTTGGAGACTACTCTGACTTTTGTTCGGAAGAACGCAGCGCTTAAACTGAGGACCTAGTGCGAGTTTATGCTCGATTGCGTCAACGTAAACATAAATTTGTATTTAAATTGGATAAACGTCATCTAGTGTTAGTAATGGAAAACCATTTTCTTGTATATAAAGTGACAAAAGTAAGGTTTACGTGATCAAGCACGAGTAAAAACCACCGTGAATACTTAAGGGGAGTCAGATTTTAGTGAAAAATAATAATTATTTTTAGGATTCGTATCCGAAGTGAGCTCTGTTGCTATCACTCACGTGTTCGTCTGTTTGTCCGTTTTGGCGTCGTATGTCACACGGGTTTTACGACAAAACGGTTGGAACTACAGTCGTAAAATTTTCTGTTTAGGCATCTTGTTGAACCAAAGCCATGAAAACTGTCAAAAAATATGTTTTTATGTTATGTATTTTTGATCTACTACATCAAATGGGGTATCGTTGTTTTTGAGCTCAGTGAGTAAAAAATACTGTATTTTCGTTTGAAAAATATATAACTGGAAAGCATACGAATGAGAAGCCACCAAAGTCAGCTCTTTATACAAAATATAGTGATGATTTTTTTGGTAACTTCCCGTTGACTTTTGAATCATCATTCATCAATCATCATTATCACCAAATGGTGATAATGTTTATTATTACGTATATTTTCTTACTTCTTTTGTCTACATAACAAATACCAATATATTGACAAAAGAGTTTTTTCTTTAAAATTGCCCTAATTTTTCCTATTTTAACCAACTTAATTTTGCTGTTTGGTTCGGAACCTTAAATGTGCGAAGTTCGACACGAACTTAACCAGTTTATTTAAATTTTAATGATAGACTAGCGTTTGACCACTTTCGCGCCTGATGGTAAGCGATGATGGGGTCAACGATGAAGCACGCTTGCTTAGAATTAACCTATTCTTGACTTAAAGACCTTTCAGGGAATTCCACTCCTTAGCTGTACGCACAATTAAAGTATTTGCAAAGCGATTTGTGCCTATGTGTGGGATGTGTACCTACGGTGCATTTCGTACGTTTTGTACTCCGATGATGGAAACGTCTAAGGGGAATCAAATTGTGCAGTTCCATCGCACACTTCCCAAAATATAAAATACCGACAGGCTGGCAACTTTGCTTCGATGTTCAAGGCTCTGGAGCTTTGACTCGACCGTGCTTCGTTGCCGATAAGTCTTTTGGCCCGTTTGTCAATCAACTCAATTGCATGAAGTCCTCATTTGTCAGATCCGTCCCAGAGGTGAAAGCAGTATTCCATGCATGACCGATCGTGTGCTTTATACAAGTTGAGCAGCTAATAGTTTTTATATTATACCACCTTGATTAAGTGTTCAAACGACGACGCGTCACGGGTTAAATAATTGACAGCTCAGTTCATGCTCACTTCACCTACGTTTTCACGGTGAGAATTATTGGTATATATTCTGTCTGTTAGTGTGTTCTGTTCTGACTTAGTTTTTTTTGCTATGGTTATACCTGCTTATTTCAGCAATACTTATGCTCATGATTTGAAATAAAAATGAGATGCGTGTCATTTTGTTTAATCCTATCACAAATAAACAAAATTGATACTTTATTTGCAACTAGCTGACCCCTGCGGCTTCGCTCCCGTAAAAATTATAGCCTTTGTTACTCGGGAATAATGTAGCTTTCCATAGGTGAAAGAATTTAACTTAAAATCGGTCCAGTAGTTTCGGCGCCCATTCGGTACAAACAAATAATCTTTCCTCTTTATAATATTGGTATAGATTTGCACTGAAATGGGGAGTTTATTTCTAAGCATGGAATTTATTTCTTCTTTCTCTCTTTATTTTTTACGCGTTAATTTGCCAAGCGTTAATGTTTGCCCTATGCAAACATTAACGCTTGGCAAATTTTTCTAACTCCCAAATCACTTAAAAAACCTAGTACCACGAAATGTTAAGTGCGACTTAAATCATGTGCATAATGCGAAGTATTTACACATCTGTGGCTTTGAATTTAAAATGTATTTATATATTTAATACTTTATGCACACAAACGTACAGAGGCGGACTTAATGTCTTAGGCATTTTCTAACAACAGTCAACCTTTGGAAAAGATCATTCAACATAGGCCTTTATTTAAAAGTCTTGCTTATTTTTAAAGTTGAAAAGAACTGAAATAGTTCAGAATAAAACGCTGGTGGTAAGCCTCTGGCGTTTATCTCATATTGCTCCAATATCTTCAGTTTACTGTAGTCTAAAACTTTTATATTGCCAGTATAAAGTTTGAAATCGCGGCCCCACGAACATATTGTTTGAAATATTTTTAGATACTCGGTCATATTTTACTTTCATGCTGATTTAGAACGGATCATGAATATAAAATGTCTTTTTTGTTGGAGTTATACGTTAGAATTTTGAGCCGTGTTGAATTTATGTTGCACATCTGATCCACGTCTGATATAAACATTTTATTAATAAACTCGTAGTAAAGTTACGTCTCTAAGTAATAGCCAGCTTTAGGCTGCGTTTCCACTGACGCGGAGCTGGGCGGAGACGTGCGGAAGCGACCAATTACAATGGTTGAAATCCTCATCGCGCCACTCGTCTCGTCTGTGATTGGTCGCTTCCGCACGTCTCCGCCCAGCTCCGCGTCAGTGGAAACGCAGCCTAAACCTCGAAAAATTTATGGTTCACTTGCCTTAAATTTTTCGAGGTTTGCGCTTGGCATAACTTTACTCCGAGTTTATTAATAAGGGGGATTCTCTCTAATAAATTTGTACTCCGTTTGTACGACACTGTGATTGGCGTATGTGAATTCTATTTACTAAATGACAACATTCAAATTCCTCGTGAACAGGCATTGCACGGCAGCCGCTACAAAACGAAAACTTTTGTGGCGTGAAAACAGAGGCTTGAGACAATACAAAGATGGGTGACGTGCATTTGTTTCATCTGTGTTGTTCATTTGCTCTTGTCATTTAAATCTTAGTAGTCAAATAAATACTGCATAGTTTGTTGTACCAACACTGTATAATAGGGCTCTTAGGGTGATTTATGTTTATATCTTTGTTTAGAATACCAACGTTATTACTGTAACGCCTTCTCGATTTAATTAGCAATATGCACAAACCACGTCTCATTGCCTGAACGCACAGCTGTTATGAATTTATTTATAAGTACCTACATCTTTGTAACTACATTTTTTTGTTTTTTCTCTTCATCTAGTCTTTGCACGGAATACAGCGCTAAAATCATCGGAAGCCTTTTATTTCAATAATCCTGGATATAAAACCCCCAACATGGTCCTAACGAGCGGATATTAATGAAGATTCAATAATAATCAGTGGAAGTTACAAAACTACGGGTTTATACTGGAATTTTAGTATTGAAGATCATTGAAGTAGCCCAGTACACGGAGTCCAAAGGTCAAGGCGAATACTGACTTGGAAATCCTGCTATATTTGGAGATATTGGATAGCTGGATGTTGATAAAAACAGTGTTCAGTGGATTATATTATTGATAATACCCAGTACTCTCAATTAGGTTTATTTTAAGGTAATATTTTGCGTAAGTTTCCGAAAATTGTTAAGGTTAGTACTACCTACTTTATTTTACTTTGATTGTTATAACCAGTTATTCAGTTATTGATTTTATTTGCAGTTAAATTGAATTGTTTAAACCAAGCAGAAACTAGGTGTATTGTTTATAAAGTGATTATATCAATATATCATTAAGCATTATTGTAGTTTTTCAGCCGAGTTTATATTAGTGCAAGGTTGTATATAAAAATCTGTTAGGTAGATTACTATTACAATAAATTATTGTACTTTAACTTGTTGTATTTCAGCTGCAAGACATACTTGTTATTGTGAGGCATTTGTATGTTATTTAATTGTTACCATTATATATTTCAGTGTAATACCGGTGTCTCAAAATGACTGACAAGGAGTTTATTAAAAGAAGGGCAAGTTATAAGGGACGTTTGACAGCTTTCTCTAATTATGTCAATGATTTGGAAGATTCGCTGAATCCATCACAGGTGTGCGAATTGCAACTACGTTTGGGTAAGATAGAAAATTTATTTGTACAATTTGACGAGGTTCAATTAAGATTGGAGTGTTTAGTTGATGACGTCAGTAGTCAACTACAGGAGCGAAACGAGTTTGAATCCATATATTACAAGATCTTTTCAAAGGCTCAAGAGTTACTTACACGTAATTTAAAACCAACTAAGGATGATGATCCTTTGGAAAATGATAACTGTTCATCACGAACGCGTAATCGCAGGCTTGTTAAATTACCTACCATACAACTGCCGAAGTTCAATGGTTCTTATGAAAAATGGTTGGAGTTCCACGACACATACTCTAGTTTGATACATTTTAATGATGAAATTGATGACGTCAACAAATTTCATTACCTCAGGGCTTCTC
Organism: Orthosia gothica; assembly: GCA_949775005.1. NCBI lineage: Eukaryota > Metazoa > Arthropoda > Insecta > Lepidoptera > Noctuidae > Orthosia > Orthosia gothica. The sequence continues at coordinate 97,248 of CATKRY010000193.1, forward strand.
TCGAGGGTTCTGCTGCTGTGGTGATTCAATCTATAGAGTTTTCTGCCAGTAATTACTCTGTCGCCTGGAAAATATTGTGTGAACGTTTCGACAATAAGCGGATTTTAATACAAAATCATGTAACTGCATTATTTAATCTCGAAACAATTAGGAAGGAGTCATCTGTTACTTTAAAACGTATAATTGATTCTGTAAACAAGAACTTGCGTTCATTGGAATCATTAGGAGAACCAACAGATCATTGGGACACGCTCTTAATTCATATAATCACAAATAAGTTGGATTCTAAAACTTTTCGCGAATGGGAAGAATTTAAAGGTGGTTTAGATAAAGAAAAGACAATCACATTAGAAATGCTTCTTGTTTTTTTTGCGAAATCGTTCAGACTTATTGGAAACAATTGAAATGTCGCAAAATAATTCAAATAATAATTCTTCTAATTCTAACAATAAACATAAAAGCATGGTGTCTTTGACCAGCACATCAACTAGTCGGCCTAATTTTAGTTCTTCTTTGAGTTCTATGAAATCGTGCCCGAAATGTCGAGGTGAACATAACCTCAGTAATTGTTTACAATTTTTAGGACTTAGTAATGAACAGAGGTTAGAGTTACTACCACAATACAAAATATGTTTTAATTGTTTCCGCACAGGCCATTATGCCAATCATTGTAAATCAAGTGGTTGCAAAGTGTGTAAGCGCAAGCACAACACACTTGTTCATGTTACAGATGTCAAAGCTAAGTCGACAATTAAACCATCTACTACCATTGGTGACAGCGGTGAAGCTACTGAACCATTGGCTAATAATAACGTAACACTATCGGCACAAGTCACGACGAATGTACACACTAAAGGAGAAGTTCTTTTAGCCACTTCATTATTAAAAGTTTATGATGGCAATAACCACGAATATCTCGGCCGCGCCATTCTTGACAGTGGCAGTACGTCGTGCCTTATAACAGAAAAATTCTGTAATTTATTAAATTTACCGACTATTAAAGTTAGCGAGTCACTGATGGGTATAAATAATTCTAAGTCACCAATAGGTAAAATGTGTTGCGTGCCAATAAAATCATTAAATGAAAACTTTTCTAAAAATATTTACTGTTTTATCTTACCTTCCATTACTGGTGAAGTGCCTTGTCGACAGTTGGATCTTAATGAATTAAATATTCCGAGTAATTTAAGTCTAGCTGATCCTCACTTTCATGCACCATCTCCTGTGGACTTAATTATAGGTGCAGATGTTTTCTGGGACCGCTTGGGTACAGAAAAGATAAACCTCGGTATTGGCAAACCGGTGCTATATGAAACTAGACTTGGTTGGATAGCTTCAGGCCCTATGCTACATAGTGGCCAAGTTCCGTGTTCGCTGCCTCTACTTTGTAATTTGACAAATATTAATAATCCCGAAACTGTAGTGGATAGCTCAAATATTGATGACATTCAAAACCTTTTAATGCGTTTTTGGCAACTTGAGGAAGTTAGCCATCAGTCATCAGCATATTCTCAAGAGGAGAAAATGTGTGAAGAGCATTTTATTCAAACCACAACGCGCCTCGAAGACGGCCGTTTTTGTGTGAGAATACCTTTAAAACAGTCATATCATAACTTAGGTGACTCTGTTCATAGAGCTAAGCACTGTCTGCTTTCATTAGAGCGCAGGTTTAAGGGTCAAATATCATTTAAAACACGTTATTGTGATTTCATGAAAGAATATGTTGAGTTAAAACATATGTCTGAATGTGTAACTGATCCACAGAAGGTTGCATATTTTATACCTCACCATGGCGTTGTGCGTGAAAGTAGTTCAACCACAAAACTCAGAGTGGTGTTCAACGCCAGTAGTCCCACCACCTCAGGAATATCATTTAATAATTTACAAATGATAGGACCTACTGTACAAGATGACTTGGTGTCAATTCTTCTCCGGTTTAGGAAATATAAATATGTGCTCTCCGCAGATGTGGAGAAGATGTACCGCCAGGTAATAGTACATCCAGATGACAGGCATCTGCAACAGATCCTATGGCGGGATACTCCATCGAAGCCTATGGTAGCCTACCAGTTAAATACGGTTACGTACGGTACCGCTAGCGCACCGTATCTTGCTACTAGGTGTCTTAGACAGGTGGGGCTCGATTGCACCGACAAAAAAGTTGCTGTTATCATAAAACATGATTTTTATGTCGATGATTTGCTTTCGGGAGGGGATACAATTGAGGAAGTCCTTGAAATACGTCATAAGGTAACAGCAGAGCTGGCTTCAGCTGCAATGCCATTACGTAAATGGAAATCAAATAATTCTCAAGTGGTTTCCGATCATACAGATCGTTCTTCATTAAGCTTGAACATTGGTTCAACAGAACCCTGCAAAACTTTAGGTCTGAGCTGGCAGACTGAGCCCGACGCGTTATGTTATTCAATTAATCCCAATATTACTAACATAATGACAAAACGCGGGATACTTTCTATAATTTCTCAGATTTTTGATCCGCTAGGTCTCTTGGCCCCATATATTATTGTTATGAAAACTGTCATGCAAAAACTTTGGGTACATAAATTGGGATGGGACGATCAGTTGCCATCTGATATATTAAAAATTTGGTCAAATGTTATACGTGACTTACCAATGTTAAATACATTAAGTATTCCACGGATTGTACTTTGTGACTTGTATACAGACATAGACCTGCATATATTTAGTGATGCATCTCAAATTGCATACGGTGCATGTCTATATGTTCGAAGTACAAATCATAATGCTAACATAAAATATAAATATATATTAGCATTATGATTTGTAACGTACTAAGACATATTTATATAATATAAATATGTCTTAGTACGTTTACTTACAGCCAAAAGCCGAGTAGCTCCAATTAAACCAACTACGATACCAAGGCTTGAGCTTTGCGCGGTATTGGTTCGTGTTCGTCTTTACGGAAAGGTGATTCACGCTCTTAGAGCTCAAGTGAGAAGTGTCACTTTTTGGACTGACTCGACGGTTGTATTAGGCTGGCTGAAGATGTTACCAAATAAATTACAGCCGTTTGTGCGCAACCGCATCGCGGAAATATTGGACATGACAGTTGCATGCTCTTGGAGGCACGTCCCTACAAATTTAAACCCAGCTGACCATATATCACGCGGTATAGAAGTAAGTCTTTTGCAATCTTTAGATTTGTGGTGGTCAGGCCCTGAATTCTTGAGATACGACATCTCGAAATGGCCGAGTAATCCTACAGTATCAAAGGAAAAACTTCCTGAAATTCGGTCCGAAGTTTCTTTACCTGTTACAACCACTAGTCCACTACCAGTTACAGAATATAATAGATTTTCAAATTTCACTACTCTTAAACGTTCGGTAGCATATGTTTTGAGATTTATAACTAATTACACTAAAAAGGGATCACCTAAAAATCAATTTCTCAGCACTGACGAATTAAAACAATCATTGAATTTTATTATACGGCTCTCGCAAAAGGACTCATTTCCAGAATACACACTTTTGTTAAATAAAAGGGATTTACCAAAAAAGAGTCCATTGATTAAGTTCAAAGTTTTTCTAGACGAACATAAATTAATGCGTGTCGGAGGTCGACTCGAAAATTCTCAATTTTGTTACGACAAAAAACATCCTTTATTATTACAGTCCACTCATATTGTCACAAAATTGTTGTTCGAATTTATGCACAAAAAACTTATGCACGCTGGGCCGCAACTGTTACTAGCGTCCATTAGAGAAAATTATTGGCCGATTGGTGGTAGACGTTTAGCTAAATTAATTTATAATAAATGTATTTTATGTTGTCGTATGAAAGGTCAGGTAGTCTCTCCTCTCACGGGTAATTTGCCACAGCAGCGTTTGACTCCCGGGGGTTACCCTTTTGAAACTGTAGGTGTGGATTACGCTGGACCGATTATGTCAGCCACTAGACAAGGACGTGGTTGTCGTCTTACTAAAGTATACATTGTTCTTTTTGTATGTTTCACAACTAAGGCGGTTCACATCGAGTTGGTAGGTGATTTAACAAGCAACAATTTCTTATCAGTTCTCCGTAGATTCGTGTCGCGAAGAGGAAAACCTAAACACATCTACTCTGATAATAGGACCTCGTTTGTTGGAGCATATCACGAACTTGGCCAGTTCATAAAGCGTAATTGCAATTCGTTGTCCAGTGATTCAGCAAATGAAGAAATTAATTTTCATTTTATTCCTCCTTATGCGCCTCACTTTGGAGGTCTTTGGGAGGCCGGTATTAGATCTACAAAGTATCATTTAAAGAGAGTACTGGAAAATTGTAATCTTACATTTTAGGAGTTGAACACCGTGTTAGTTCAAATTGAGGCTTTACTCAATTCTCGCCCACTCACACCACTCTCATCGGATCCCAACGATTTGTCGCCGCTAACGCCTGGACGCTTCCTAATAGGACGGCCACTGACAGCACTACCTGCACCTAACCTCGAGGACCGATCCGTGACCTATTTGACCAGATACCAGAGGATAGAGCAACTACGTCAGCATTTCTGGTCCCGATGGAGCAAAGAATACGTCTCAGAGCTACAGCAGCGAGTGAAATGGCGATCCTGTACTAAGCCATTAGAAAAGGACACTATTGTGCTCATTAAGGATGAAAAACTACCTCCCTTGAAGTGGCGATTGGGCCGAGTCACGGCAGTATTCCCTGGACAGGACGGCATCAGTCGCGTCGCTGACATCAAGACGACATGTGGAGTGGTTCGGCGAGCTTTCAGCAAGATATGCCCGTTACCACTATCTCACTCAGAGGATTCTGGTTGAGAGACAATCTCAACGCCCGGGGGGATGTTTAGAATACCAACGTTATTACTGTAACGCCTTCTCGATTTAATTAGCAATATGCACAAACCACAACTCATTGCCTGAACGCACAGCTGTTATGAATTTATTTATAAGTACCTACATCTTTGTACCTACATTTTTTTGTTTTTTCTCTTCATCTTGTCTTTGCACGGAATACAGCGCTAAAATCATCGGAAGCCTTTTATTTCAATAATCCTGGATATAAAACCCCCAACAATCTTCATGAACAAATAATGTTTTCTACAATTTTAAGAACGTCATGTGAATTATATAATTATATTAATCTCACGCATGTAATCCCTGCAGAGATCTCAATTTCGCATCCAATCTAATCGAAGCAATCTAATCTACCCGTCAAATTGGAATCTTAGCCAACAGATTATAATATACATCAGATTTTTATAAGGTTACGTGGCATCAATCGAAAAATATCAATAAAGTGTTGATATGGCACAAAAATAGAAAGGATAATATCGAAAGACAGGTCAATTGATTTTATTTTTGAGTTTACGTACCCTGTACATATTTTTACAAACTTCCTAAATGTTTAATTAATTAATAAACTGTGTATAATAAAATGGCGTCAAAGAATTCTCCGCATTACTTGCAGTTTGTAATGAGTCCAAAAGACTGGCGGTATTACCATTTTGTGCCAAAAAGATTTTAACAAATAAAATAAACCGACTTTCATAGCAAAAAGCAAATCGAAAAACAAAGCTTTCTTCTCCGAAGTTTTCTTCGATTTTCACGCTGGCGAAGCCACTGGCAGGAGCTAGTGCAGAAATAATTGCAGGTATTATAGGTAGTAATGTAGTTGGTGTACTCTTTTGTATTCGATACGTATTTATAATTATTTTTATGAATAATATACGGATCTGAAGTCTGTCGTCATAGAAAAAATAACAGTTGGATTACACACACTCACACAGTTGAAACACAGACATTAAAATGTAGAAAAGTACTAACGAAGACTTGCCTCCAATAAATTATATCATCATAATGAATTCATCCGAAAGACGTCCACTGCTGAAAATAGACCTCCCTCAAGTGTCGCCATTTTGATTGGTCCCGTGCGTCGCATCTAGCGTATTCCTACAGCCTTAACCAGGTCATCGGTCCTCCAACGCTGCGTACAAAAAGGCCAAGTGCCATCGAGAGGCACGGGAAAAAGCTTGCTGTCTCCCTCGAAGGCTTTCGATAGGGTCTGGCATGAAAGCCTTATTGGCAAGCTTCCTTTCTTCGGTCTGCCTGTTTGAACGGATTGCTGACTTCTTGAGGGATCGGTCCATCTAAGAGGTTATCGATAGCTGCTCGTCCAGTCAGTTATGTATTAACGCCGGTGTCCCTCAGGGGTGGGTGCTCTCGGCTGTAGTGTGGGTGTCATAGAACTATGTCTATGTTTGTATGTGTAAGTAGCCTAAGTCTATATATTCAATGGTTTGCTAATAAACACGAGTATTATACATCAATTCGTGTACTCAATTACACCTATCCCTACATGGCGACCCTGCCTTCGGGCAAGCCGCGCATAATGGTCGTGTCGCGTTACAACTGGCTTCATTATTAATTGGTGCGAAATTGTTAAGAAAAGCAAAATGTGTCAATCATACCAGACCAAAGAAGAGGTTTTACTAGCTCAAAACGCAGCTGGTGCTGGCAATAGTGCGAATTTGCAAGAAATTGGGCAACATTTGAACATCCAGACTATTATGACCACAATAATTATCTGTTTCATGGGTGCAGTGCTTCTATACTTGGGATTTAAGGCATATAAAAAATGCCATACTCGTTGGATGCGTCAGGAGATCAACCACCAGGCGTTCAGGGGCATGCGATTGTCCGGACGAGGTCGCGGCCAGGCCACTCCGAAAGCAGCAGAAAGTGAATGTCAGTGTAAATCAGTGAACTAAAGTGATTGTGTACGCAAGATATTCGGGAAGAAATTAAGTTAAATGTACTGTTATGTAGAGACTGTTTAAGACAAATTCTAAAGTATGCAGTGACGTCAAAATCAAAACGATTAAAATAGTGTCTTATGGCTAAGAAATTTGATAACATATATAATGAGTTACGCAAAATACGTATATATTTAATTAAAATAGGTCCTGAGCGAAGATTAGAATCTAAGGTATGTAGTAGAAAATTAGAAGAATCGATAAATTTATTTTATTCGTTTAAAAATTATTGTAAAGAAATAGAAGCTAACGTAAAAGACTTCAAAAATGAGGAGTTAATACTAATAAATGAGTTACGTTATAAGATAGATGAATTATTCGTAGAAATAAAACAGTTATGTGAAAAAGGAAGTAGTTACAGTAACTCAGATTTAGAAAGTTTAAGTGAGGACGAAGGAAAAATAGCTAAAATGGCCAAATTTGATCTTAAGATAGCACTGAATTTGTTGCCCGTCATGACAAGTGACGAGTTAGGTATTAAGCAGTTAATCGATGGGATCGATTATTACAGTTCTATTTTAGATAGTCAGTCGCAAGAACAATTAATTACATTCGTTTTGAAAAGTCGATTGTCTCAGGCTGCAAAATTGAAATTAGCATCAAATTATGACTCAGTTAAGGATCTATTACACGATATGCGGGTTCAATTATTGCCAACAAAGTCTGCTACGGCAATACAGAGCAAACTACATTCTTTCTGCCAAAAGCAAATGTCAATTGATGAGTACGGAAAAGCCATTACTGAGCTGTTTGTGGACTTGACGATAGCGCAATCCGAAGGGAAATCCAGTAATTACCAGGTATTGAAACCGCTTGATGAGAAACAAGCCATCAAACGGTTTGCCGACGGATTGCGAAACCGTCGATTAAGCACTATCATAGCCGCAAGAAATTTTGAATCCCTCAAAGATGCAGTTCAAGCAGCAGTGGATGAAGAGACTTCGATGCCTTCGACTTCATCAGGTGAGATTATGGCTTTTAATCAAAACAATCAACATAATTACAGGCGTGCTTCTAATAATTATTTTAGAGGTCAGCATGGACGAGCGTTTAGAGGCCGCTCAAACCAGGGTCAAATGCGTTGGGGTGACCGTAATGAGACCATCCAGGACCCAGGGCGTGGTCGTGCACCACGAGGATCGTGGCGGAATTCGAGAAGATCGAATCGAGGTAGGTCTTCTTTTCATAATAACCGAAACAAGTGGACACGTAATTCGGAAGCTATGCATATTATGACCGAGGATGCACCTAAAAATGAAGAATCCAAAAATCAGTTTTTTCGTGCCTAAACATTATATTTTGTCATGTGATAATAACATGGTTGTCGAGTTTTCTGTAAATGGTAGCCCATTCCGATGGTTACTTGACTCGGGTGCGTCAATTTCAGCCATCAAATATAAACATCTTGTCGAACAAAATATTCCATGCCATTTAGAGAGTATTGAGATTAATGGACTTGGGGGCAAAGTTCAATCTTTAGGTTACGTTTATTTAGACTTAGTAACAGATTATGCAACGTTTAGGCATAAGTTTATTGTTTTTAATTCTTTGCCATGTAAGGCGCATGGAATCATCGGTGACGACTTCTTGCGAAAACATAAAGCGTTATTAGACTACAAGAATAATAGTTTATCTTTGCACACTTTAAATGGTAATCCAATCACGTTGTCTATTAAGATATCTAATAGTAAAAAAGAAATGTTTATTATACCTCCCAGATCGGAGTCAATCCACTTTATACAAACTAATATAAAAGAAGAATGTGTAGTTTGTACTTCTGAATGCAGCGAAGGTGTTTTTATAGCTAGCACCTTAGTAAAGCCCACTAGTGGAAAAATACCTGTAAGAATACTTAACACAACTGAGAATGAGTTAACTCTAGATAAAATAGACCCCATTATACACAGCGCGTCGGATTACAATATTTGCAGTTTTGATAAATGCGAAAAAAATGCGGCCCGCGTTAAAAAAATGTTTACACTGCTGAATATAAAACATTTAAATGAAGAAGAGCAGATAACAATTGAAAAAGTATGCGCCAAATATGCTGATATATTCTTTTTGCCGGGGGATAAACTGACAACTACGCATATTTATCAACATTCTATTCGCGTAAAGCCTAATGCAGAGCCCGTATTTGTTAAACCATATAGGTTACCTCATTCACAGAAAGATGAGGTACATAAACAACTCCAAAATATGTTAGCCGACGGCATTATAGAGCCATGCGTAAGTGATTGGTCTAGCCCAATTTTGCTGGTACCCAAGAAATTAGACGCTAATGGACAAAAGAGGTGGAGATTAGTTATTGACTACCGCAAACTGAATAATAATATTGAAAATGATAACTTCCCTCTTCCTAACATTACAGAAATTTTAGACTCGTTATCAGGATGCATCTACTTCTCACACTTAGATCTCCATCAAGCATATTATAATGTAGGTTTAGACCCCAATAGTAGGAAATATACAGCATTTGGTTCTGGGCAATATCAAATGACTAGGATGCCCATGGGGCTTAAAACAAGTCCTAGCTCATTTTCAAGGATGATGACAATGGCAATGGCAGGTCTTAATTTTGAAAAGTGCCTCGTCTATCAAGACGATTTAATTGTGTATGGAAGTTGTCTCAGTCAACATAATAAAAATTTAATTGACGTTTTTGAAAGACTTCGGAAAGTGAATCTTAAATTGAATCCGTCCAAGTGTGTATTTTTGAAAAAGGATATGTTATATTTAGGTCATGTGGTCTCTGGCAACGGAGTTTTACCAGACCCGGACAAAATTAGTGTTATGCAAAATTATCCCATTCCAAAAACGGCAGATGAGGTAAAACGCTTCGTAGCGTTTGCCAATTACTATAGAAAGTTTATTAAAAATTTTGCAGATATAGTTCACCCCTTGAATAATTTGAGTAGGAAAAATGTAACATTTAAATGGGATAAAGACTGCCAAGTGAGCTTTGATGCATTAAAACAGCGTTTGATATCCGCCCCCGTTTTGCAATACCCATGTTTTTCTAGTGACAATATATTCAACCTACAAACAGATGCATCAGGATACGCGTTAGGCGCCGTATTGTCTAATCGGGATGGAAGGCCAATTGCTTATGCAAGCAGAAGTTTAAATAAAGCTGAAAGAAACTATCCCACTATAGAAAAAGAATTATTAGCTATAGTGTGGAGTATTAAACATTTTCGTCCATATTTGTATGGTCGCAAATTTAAGATTTTTACAGACCATAAACCTCTAATTTATTTATTCAATTTGAAGGATCCTTCTAGTAGATTATTAAAGTTTAGATTGGTTTTGGATGAGTACGATTTTGATATCGAATATGTGCCAGGTAAAAGTAATGTGGCTGCAGACGCATTATCGAGAGTATGTGTGTCATCGAAGGAACTGAAAGAAATGCATGAGTGTGTTGTAAACATTATGACTAGAGGACAAAAGCGGAAGTTATTGGAGAGCAGTTCTTCGGAAGATATGGTTAACACAGACATTTGGCCTGATCAACCAAAAGTTGTGGAAACTCATAGTAAGCCGAAGGACTCTGTTGAGATACGATTTGTAGATAGTAATAATTGGGCTAAATTAAGAGACGAAAATAATAATGTAAGGTTAAGTAGTCAGAATACATTGTGTTATGTGCCGGCTCGGATGACATTGTTTATAAACCCAGCATCCCGATCGCAGATGACGCCAGCCGCATTTGCGAGGGAGTTCAGGGAATATTGTAATATTAATGATATAGAGGAGATATATTTCATTAAAAATGGCACAAATAATTATTTTATTGAGAAGTTGATATCCGAGGTAAAGAAAGATGCAAAATGGTCCGGACCAAGGTTATGTGTATTAAAAGACGTAGAAAGAATAGATGACAAAGATGACAGAAGAGTCATAATTAACGACTTTCATCTTTTACCCACGAGTGGCCACGCGGGTATAAGACGGATGTTAAATAATATTCGTAAATATTATTTCTGGCCTAGCATGGAACGAGATGTCCATGATTTTGTGAAGAAATGTCATAAATGCCAGATTCAAAAACATAGCATATACAATAAAGAGCCGATGGTAGTGACGACTACTGCTCATACATCCTTTCAGAAGGTATATCTAGATATAGTAGGACCCTTAGATAAGGATAGGTATAATTTTTCGTATATTTTAACCACACAATGTGAATTATCCAAATATATTATCGCTTGTCCACTTGTTTCTAAAAAGTCAGAAGAGGTTGCAAAAGCCTTTGTAGAAAATGTTATCCTAAAGTATGGTGTTCCAAACACTATAGCGACCGATCGAGGAGCAGAGTTTATCAGCGCAACAATGACGGAGGTATGTAAATTACTAGATATAAAAAAGCTTAACTCCACGGCATACCATCACGAAAGTATTGGTGCGTTGGAGAATGCTCATAAACATCTAGGAGCATTCTTGAGAATCCAGACGGATAATCATCCTGAAACATGGAGTTCATGGTTACCCTATTGGTGCTTCTCATATAACACTTCGGTGCATAGTGCAACAAACCATACTCCATTTGAATTGGTATATGGGAAAAAATGTAATTTGCCTAATAATTTATCAAAGTCAATTGAACCACTTTATAATCATGAGAGTTACCCGCTTGAATTGAAATATAGATTACAGGTGTCACAGTCTGAAGCACGAAATAACTTGATTCAACGAAAAACATTGCGCAAGCAACATTATGATTCCAATATGAGGCCTATCACTTATACACCAAATGACCAAATCCTTGTAAAAAAAGAAACTGGAAACAAATTCAGTCCCATTTATTCTGGACCCTATGTAGTTGTAAGGGACTTAGCACCAAACGTAGAAATAATAAGAAAAGGTAACATTGATGTAGTGCATAAGAATAGAACTAAGTTATATTGTACCTAGTAGATATTTTTATAGTGTTTGTATACCTAGTTTAAAACATTAGAGTATGTGAATAAAAAAAAAACATTTGTATTTTTTTTTATTTTATTATGTGGGAGGTGTAGTGTGGGTGTCATAGAACTATGTCTATGTTTGTATGTGTAAGTAGCCTAAGTCTATATATTCAATGGTTTGCTAATAAACACGAGTATTATACATCAATTCGTGTACTCAATTACACCTATCCCTACACGGCAACACTGTTTTTCTGCACATTAATGACCTGCTAAAACCCGGAACCTTTGGGTACGCTGATGACTGCTCCAGAGCCTTGAACATAGACGCCGAGTTGCAAGCCTGTCGGTTTTTTATCGGTTACATTTCGGGGAGTGTGCGATGGAACTGCACAATTTGATTCCGCCTAGGCCTTTTCATCATCGGACAATAAGAGTTACGGCAATGCGCCACCGGTACATGGTGGGCATCCTACCCATACCTACAAAGCGTTTTACGAATACTTTCATTGTGCGCACAGCTATGGAGTGGCATTCCTTGCCGGAGTCTTTGTTTCCTAATAGCTACATCCTTAGAGTCTTTTAGTCAAGAGTGAATAGGTTACTTCTGGGTAAGCGTGTTCACCTGCGACCACATCATCGCTAACCATCAGACGAAATAGTGGTCAAACGCGAGCCTATCGATAAATAAAAAAATAAACTAAAAAATTACCTTCACATAATTCAGGCCAGTGATGTAAATGAAGTGAATTACGGTAGTGGCTCTGACCGCACTAATTAATGCAGTTCCTCTTAGTCTAGCCACGCAGTGAGAATAATTTAGGCTCTGAAGAGAACCCCCGTTACATGCAAATTAAATTTTAATATTTTAAACCCACGCCCTAAGTGCAAACGTGGAGTAATGAGATTGGATACTCTTGAAACAGACAGTACAAGACGTAAAAACAAAGGAATTTTAATCTGTTAGAATTGTCGTTGGGGTTTAGAAATATAATTACAATTTACATACTCATTAGGTTTAAAAATAATGAAAAAAAAAGTAAGTCTTTACATAAAAAGGCTATTGAAGTGATATCTATTTAAAAATATTCCTTTTGAAACTATTTCATATCAAAAAATAAATAAATAATAAACAGATAATTGCAGGGCTGTAAATTTTGCTTATTGTATGCAATATATCCATACCAATATTATAAAGAGGAAAGATTTTTTTGATTGTTTGTTTGTACCGAATAGGCTCCGAAACTGCAGGACCGATTTAAAAAATTCTTTCAACAATAGAAAGCTACATTATTCCTGAGTGGCATCGGCTATTTTTTAATCCCGAAAACAGGTCCCCTATGGGGTGGTCCACGGGAGCGTAGCCGCGGGGAACAGCTAGTAGTAAATAACTATGTTGGCTCTGTGACCCGAAACTTGTTTGGCCTCCAATTCGGGAGAAGGTCAGTAGAAAGTTACTTGAACTTATTCAATTTATTTTTAAATAATTGCTGTAGTTTTGGGGTTGCACATACATATTTATACTTTTTCAGCGGTATGCAAAACTCTAATTTTGTTTGGTCTGAGACAAAACTGACAAACCACAAGTACTTAAAGAAGTCATCGTCGTAGTACATTGTATCTATCTTCTATCTTATATATATAAAACAAAGTCGTGTTAGTTACACCACTTATAACTCAAGAACGGCTGGACCAATTTTTATGATTTACGTGTTTTTGGATTTATCTTCGTCCGGAATAGAATAATAAGTAATAAAACTTCGAAAAAATAAGCGATAAAAAAAACATTTTCCCACACATTTTGCGAACACAGCGCCATTTCTGATACATGATAGAAACAAAAAGGAAAATGGCCTTATATGCTGGTTCCGATATTGCCAGTATAAGGCGGGTCGATTTTTCTGAAATTCTGCCTATAATTCTAATATATTTTATAAACATAAAACATGTTATGTATTTCCGTTATAGACTTTGAAACCATCCAACCGATATGCCCCAAACCAGGTAGTAGTAGTAGGTAGGGTAGGTAGGTATGTAAGTCAAACTCAAAGACAAAGTCAAAACGTTTATTGCGAACTAAGTGTATCATATTGATGTTATATTATGTTAGTACTTATGACTTAGCAGCCTTTTACAAGCATTGCAATTATCATTCTCCTGTGCTTATCATTCTAAATTAGCATGCATTAAACATTATCAACATTATCATTACTGAATTATTCTATTTTACATTAATATAATTAAATTGATAAAAATATAGTTAGGTATGTCAAAATTTAATGTCAATAATAATGAATTTAATACAATTATAAAGCAATATCAATGTCATTCTTTTCAGGTAGGGTAGGGTAGGTAGATATGTAAAGTAGGGTAGAGTAGGGCAGGTAGTTTGGTAGGTAGGGTAGGGTAGGGTAGGTAGGTATGTTCGGTAGGGCATTTTTCTCAAGATAGTTCTCACGTAGTACAGTTAATTAAGTGATCTCATATAAATCAACAGTATTCAATACGTGTCACGAGCACCCGTGCTCACACAACAACAACCGTTGTGTTACCTATATAAACCATTCCATTATTAAACGAGATATTAAAAATACTATAATACTCAGTGCGTGTAAAATTTATGTGGCAAAACAACGTTTGGCAGGTTAACTATTATTTTATAAATCGTTTTAAAATACACCGCTCTTATGTAGCCATAGCTCTTATACATACTAGTTGGACATAATGTTTGTAGTTGAGTAGTCAATCGACACAAAAAAATACAGCCCTGACAATGAGGTTGGTAGGAAATACTGTGAAAAGCACAATAGTGCGATGCTTGGAGACGTTTATTGCCCGGCTCTGGATTCCTTTCGGCTGAATTGTGATAATGATGAAAGCTGTGGGTGGAGAAGTGCCCACCACCCCATGACTTTGTTGAGCCCAAGGAACATCTGCCCCTTGGTCATGAATTGCAGTGGCCTGTATGGAAGACATTGAATCGGCTACGTACCCAAGTGGGCTGCTGCAAATATAATTTGGCAAAATGGGGGCTTATTGATTCGTCCAACACTCGGTGCGAGTGTGATGCCTCTGTACAGACTGTGTCCCACTTGCTGGAGTGTCCTGGCTGTCCATTCACTTGCACCTTGGAAGACCTGTACAGTGCTTCTGACGCTGCAATAAGCGTGGCCGCCTACTGGACCCAGACAATCTAATTAAATGTGCCATCGAATTGAAAAGAAGAAGAAGAATGATAATGATACAATGAACGATTTGTAAAAGAAAAAATGAAATTTTTCAAAGTGTTTGAATGAAATATAAACAATCTTAAAAATGAAACAAAAAATAAGAAGATCGAACGTAATACTAAAAAAATCTCGTATCACCCTAAGTTTTACAAGGAGCCTAAGCCCCCGAAAATTTCCAAATCCGCCCGTGACCCAGATACATTGCGCAAGTAAATTATGGACACTAAACCAAACAAATAGGTGCTTTAGAGCCACTCTGTCACAGTACGTACTCGTAAATTCGCTATAACTTTGTCGACCCAATAAAGAAAAAGAGTGTGAAATTTCTATACGTGCCTTAGGCAGGAAGGCGTTGATACAGGTTTTCATTTTATTTTTGCCCGATTATGGTAACGATTTTGATTTTCTTGAAGAGCATCATTCCATCATCAGTTTCTTGTTGAAAACTAGCGTTTAACAACGAACTGTCAGGTTTGGGACCTATCTGGTGCAGCTGTTGTTTCTTGCCTTTTGTTTCTACATTATACCATATAATCATGTTTTCTTTTCCATCATCAAAAACTGCTCAACTGCTTGGCTTTCGTAATTCTTTTCTTTTTTTTGGCTTGGGGAAATGCTGATGTATACTGCGTTACCATGGGGAAATAGTCCAGTTATGTGGGACTCCAAGCCACTAAAACTCTACGGTGTCCTCCTGTGCTTAAGGTGGGAACACGGGCACGCGTTAGCACTCACCGCGAACCCGCTGCGGCTGTCCATGACCGAAACCTCCTCTGGGGAGTACCACCCATCACCAGCGCGCCAGAACACACTGTGTGCCGTGACCACGCCAGGGACCAAAACCAGCACATGGGTGCCAGACGACTCCGTGTATCGCGCCCTTGGTCTCCTTGTGACGGGTCAAGGTCAATGGCCTCTACACCTACCATTTGCGGCCGCAGGGGATAGGGAGAGCGGCCAACGCTATACCAACACTCCTCCTTCCCTGCAGCTTCGCCGCGTCCGCTATCAGACGGTGGCGTCCCCGTCCAGGCCGCGGAAGGTAGGGAGAGCGGCGCACCGCAATACCGGCACTCTTCTCCTGCCGCGGCCTCCAACCCTCAGCCGCTATATGGTATGGGCTTAGAGCGCTTTAAATAACGTTGATAAGTGGCTGACCAAATAGAGGATAAGAGCTAGTACCAATAAATCGGTCCACCAGAAACTGCCCACCTGCCCACTGCTCAATGCGTAATAATCTTCTTCCACAAGGTGATTTAGCCAAATACTTGGGCATGCACCTAGACCGCAGACTTACATGGAAAAGAAAAGGGATGAACTGAATAGTGGACTTCACTGATTACTCGCCCGGAACTCCAAGTTATCCCTAGACAACAAGACCATGCCCAAACCCATACCCATATATATGGGATCGGACTACGGGGTTCAGCATGTGACTCCAGCATAAACATGAGACTTCAAAATTACATCCTGAAGCAAATTTCCAACTCACCGTGGTTCTTAAGAATCTCGGGAGTACATGAACAGTTAAATATCAAGACAGTAAAGGAAGAGACCGTCCTGTTCCAAATACAAAGCACGATTTGCAATCTATCTGAACCAACTAGCATTGCAGTTAACTATTCCCGAATCAATAAGCAGACTGAAAAGGCGGCGGCATAGTTTGGAAATTGATAGACCTAATTCACTTTGGAGATTTTCCCAAGGAGGATTTTGCTCTGAAAGCTACCAAATTATTTCATCTCATCTGCTCATTGTCTACCGACTGATTGCAAGAAAATTAATAAAAAAAAAAACTGTTTAGATCGCAGATATTTTCTATGCTAAAAGTTGATAGTCAAGCTGACCGGCTCACCTTAGTAGTGTATAATTGGGGGTTCTGGATCACTTGCTCTCGCTTTGCTCGAGCGCGTGATCCAGAACTCCCCAATCATACACTACTATAACATTTACACCTGTAAACCTGCGTGTGTCTAGTAGTCTCCCATTTTTCATTATCAACCTGTTTGTTGCTAACATTAACGAATGTGCGAAGATGCTCACCAGACTCGCTTTTTAAGTGCAATGTGACATCCTATACATATACACTTTAATAGGGTAAGTATTCCAAACACTTTTTTGTAATATAGTTTGTGCCCTTCACAGCGTTTAAATAAAAACATTTAGGAAAATGTATGGCATGTTGCGTCCAAGGATCATCATAAATCTCCCAATCTTCAATAACACCACCACATGAGAAACATGCTGCAATATCATTTATACTATTTCCATAATAAAAGAATCCTGCGTCAGCCATTTCCATCACTAATCTTTTCTTTTTATTAAGTGTCCCCCAGTAATAATTAAATGAAAATTCACGCATTTTAAATGTGTTATACATGTCATAACGAGGTTTGTATTCATTTTGAGACATGTTTTATTGACTTTCTAATTCAATTAGGTACAAACGTATAATGGTATGGTCCAGCTTTTGTCAGCAACATATAAAGACTGGACAGAAGTAGGAGGAGGGGAAAGAAAACTAAGATGCATTTCACCTAACTACAGAAATAAAAACAATAAAATATTTATTTTAGAATTTTATTGTCAACGCACCACTTATTTAACAGTTTGGCTGCCAGAGAACGAGACACAATAGAAAATGTATTGTTTGTCGGGCATCTGGCAGTTAAGGTGTTAAACACAATACATTTTTTAAAGCACATACAGAGTCATGATAAATACAGTTATATAAATCTTGAGAATATTTATATTGATCGTATAAGCTTATCAAACTTGAACATCCTTTATCTTCTAAATTGAATATATTACAATTACTATTTCTTAAAATATGCTTTAACCACAACACTTTTTCTAAACCCTTAACGTAGATACATTTATCTCTTAAAATATCTATAACCAAATTCTGATAATTAGAATAGGGAACAAATCCTTCACACCAGCATATCTTTCTGTTACGTTCAATCCAACTTACTTGTTTTTTTTCTTGCTTCGTTAATTTTGAAAATGGAAATGGTGGCTTAATTAAAAATATTTGTAATGTTTTATTATACAATATAGCGATTTCTTTTATTATAAATTCATTTGTTTCTGTTTTAAAGCCTTGAATATCCACAATAGCAATCATGATAACCTGCGCACAATGTTGCTGAGAGGTTTGTATTCTACAAGTCGATCGTTTATAATCAAACAATATGCAGTCGTCTTATCTGGTATTGCTGTGGAACATTCAATTTCCAACCTCACGTCCACTGGACCAGTTTTCAGGCTATCGTTTTGTCTTGAGCAGTCTAAGATAAAGAGAGGGGCTTTTTCTTTGAATTCCTTTAGGTCAAGCAACGGGTCTACTGGATAGTTGTAATACGACTGACGAAATTTCACAAACATTTCGTATAATATACTATATTTGTTCTCAGAAAACTTTAAACCTAAAGGTTCATATGGATAATATTGTGAATTCAAAAAGAGCGTAACGTTTGTTACTTCGCAATGATCGAATACTGAACTGTCTTTAGTTTTATTATTTTTTCGATTAGTTTGTAAACAAAAAATTACATATCTGGGTTTTTCTAATTGTGAAGCAGTTTTAATAGACCAAGAATGCTTTGTGGTTTTAGGTAGTAATGGATACTCATATAAATCCCAATTTCTATACGCCATCTGAATAGGTTTATCTTTTTCTAAATGTTTTAAAAGTGACAGTCGTTCTCGGTCTGATACTTTTATGTGCGGCACCCTCCACTGAACTCTTTGCACATCTATTTGAAAATTAACAACATCATCAGTAAGGATAACGCTATTTAAATTAGTGTTACTTCTGTTCAGTATAAGTTCATGTTTACAATTTATCACTATTTTATTGTAATCCTCTGCAAACCCTAAAACTTTATTTAGTGGTATTACAGCACTAAAATGTGGGCATTTTTTCACTTTGAAATCCCTCTAAACACCAACCCCATAGGGCTGCAACTTTATTTTCTGCTTCATTTAATGAGATGTATGATTTTATTGTTGACGTTATTCCAGAATTTTTTATGCGGTCTATTTCAATACCATTCATTTCGTATCTAATGTCTTGAAACAAAAACATAACAGGGTTGTTAGTGAACGCAACAATTTTCTTGATTGGATTCCCATCTTTACCGAAGAGCTTCGCTTGTCCTTCGATGTAAATTGAACTGGCTGATGGTAGCACGTATATGTCTTGCTGGTGGATGGGAATTCTGATTTCATCGTTTTCTCTAAAGCTGCTATTGTAGGGATTATATGAATGGACTTCATAACTTTCGATCGAAGTGTCAAAGTGCGGTAATTCAGCAATCTGTAGTATATTCATATTTTAAATCCTAGAGCTTTAAGAAAATCTTTATTTACTTTAGTCAATTTCTTAACTTTTTTCTTGCGTCTTTGCACCTTAGCAATCGCAGAAGAACTAAGTCGTTTTTCATTCGCTTGAGTGTTTTTATAATATACTATCATTTTGTTTTTCTTAAATGAAGACGTAACTGAATTTGTTTCCCTCCAAAGTTAACACAGTGGCCAAATTGATCTACAATCTTAACCGATACTAATGAAATTATATTTTTGTTTACTGGAAAGTAAATAACATTTTGCGGTATTTCCACACACTGATGACCTGGAGTAGTATCAGACACGAATTCGTGAATAAAATGAGTTGGTAATCCGTTGCAATACGAACCGTGAACAAGATCACATTCGATTTTGATTACAGACAGACCTCTGTTAATAATGGGGATATTTGGTGTTGATTGTAATACTGAAAAGTATATCAAACCGCACTCATATTGATCTGTCAAATGCAGCGGTGGTTGAAAGTATGAAACCAATTCAGATTTATGTCCAGAGATGGTAAACGTAGTAGACATGCTTCTATACTGACTTCTTTCGACAGATCCTGTTTATTTTATCCCCCCCACTACACCAAAAATTCTTCAAAAAGTTTAAACAAAGATGTCCACAATTATAAGGGTGATCACGTTGAATATTATCATAATTATAATGAACTTTGGATCCCAAGTATTTTATAAATTCCTTTGGAGGCTTAAGATTTCCATAACTATCAAAATATTCAATATAATCATTGTATTTTGCATAGGCTACCCAATGAGAACCAAGATTTTTAGAGCTATCTAAATTTATAACACCGCATTCTTTTTTAAAAGGGTATTTAGGGAGCTTATCTCTCATAAAGACGCCTCTGAAATAGGGAATATTATTTCCATACTTCAAAATGTCTAAATTACTCAAGGCTCGATTGGGTAGCCGATATCTTAGTTTTTTTCTTTCGATACAAAAATTCCGAGTCCACCTTTATGTGGTTTAAGGTGTAGTCCTTTTCCGATGCAGAGAGCTTCCATTTTTTCATTGTGTCTCCTCGATTCTATCAACAATTTTTTTGCCATCTTGACTTCATTTATGGTTTTAGCAATACCGGCTGCACCGCCTGCTAAAGCTCCCGCTGCAGATAAGCCCGCAAAAATCGGAATCAAAGGCAATACTCCACCAGTTTTTGGTATAGGAATAACACGAGGAAGTTTAACGGATGAATCATCAGCTAATTTTCTGGCAGCAGCCATAGCTAATTCTATTGCCACTTTCTTGCATTTCGGTTTTAATTTTTTGATATGTCTTTTCGTTTTTCTAATAACATTTTTAAATTTGTTTTTTAATGCTTTTTCAGGTTTAATTTTGGGAGAACACTTTTTGCTATCTTTTTTTAGGCCAAAACCAGTTTTGATTTTTGTTGCCATAGCGCTGCTTACTAAGCGTGATGACAGTTTTTCTCCTACAGTCGCATCTGAGGCAAGTGCTCGCTCTTTAGCCATATTTAACAAAACTAAATCTGCCTTGTGGCGATCCTTTAGGTTTGAAGACTTGTGATAGGCAATGTCGTGTTGTTTGCAATATTCGTCTAATTTATTAACACCTTTATCTCCACGCGCAAGCCTTTTAATTAATTTAGTGCCAGGCCCGCAATAATTGTATCCCGGTAAATGTAACTCAAATGGTAAATGATTTATAATCCAATTGAGAAGACTACTCTCTTCAATACCCATCATAAGACTGAAACATTTGGACTGAACACTTAATAAATATTCGATTTATCAATCCAACTGTTTTCAGAAGAAGGCAAGCCTAACCATTTTACCAAAACCCGGTTTCCTTTCCTTCTAAGAACTTTTTCAACCAAATATACATTAGGATTTTTTGTCTTTTGAAGCTCTTGTACATAAAATGCACCTAGAATGGGCTGGCCCCTGATTGCATCTTCAATTAAATAGGTGATAGGAGTTGTTTTTTGAATTTTTTGAATTTTAAATATTTCTGTCGACCAGTTGGGAGTATATCCTTTTTCAAATGTCCCCTTATACTTACTAATGCGTACATAATCACCCTCTTTAAACTTGCTTTTTATGCTATCGGTTTTTACCAGCCTAAAATATCTTTGTAATATGCGTTTTTTATTAGTATTGTCCACGTTTGCGGGGATTTCATCAATTGTGCGATGATAGGTGTGATTGTATTCATAAATAACTTTATTAAGAGTATTATCGATCCAGTTATAGCTTCCTTTTAGACTAAATTTTTTATAAAGTTTAGACTTCAATGTTCTGATGAATCGCTCAACAATTGAAGCTTTTTTTGTTGAGAAGGTTGAATAATGATTAATATGATAAGATCTCACAAGTTTTTTAAATTTATCATTATAAAACTCTGCCCCATTATCAGTTTGCAGATTTTTAGGCATACGCCCTTTTTCCAATAAAATCTTGAAAGAATTGCATACAACATCTTTGGTCTTACTTTTCAAAGGAAAGATCCATGCATATTTTGAAAATGTGTCAATAACAGCAAGAATAAATCGAAATTTTTTATTGTCTTTAGAAATTGATTGCATATCAATTAAGTCCGCTTGCCATAAATCATCTATATCTTTCATAATAACATGTCTTCGCGGAAAGTTTACCCTTGCATTTTTATGAATTTCGTTTACTACGTCGGCTTTACTCATATCTTTAATTCAGTATATCAACATTTGTCTTGAACCCACCATTGATACTGAATAAAAACCATAGTATCTCCACTATTTATTATTGAATTATGTCAGCTTCTTTTAATTCTTCAACTATCGATAAAATTTCATTATCATGATTGGTATTGCCAGCATCTCTCGAAGCTACTAATAATTTTAATCTCTCAACCAATTCATTGGGATCATCCCAATATATCAAGTCGGTGTTGGTTTTGTACTTCTTTAACTTTGGCAAGTTTCCTCCAAATTTAGTGTGAACAAGTTTATCATCGTTTGACGATTCGGAAAATAGGTGTTTGATTATTTTACAATATTTTATACCTTTGTCACCTCTTATTTGACCTTTAGGATTAAAATCTCTTTTATGTGCATTTGTATAATGTAACATATCCTTATAGACAAGTTTATCTTCGCTCGATATTAACTTTAAATCAGGTTTTCTTCGGAGTAAAAGTTCTTTTAGACCAGCAGTTAAATTGTAAGCTTTGTCACCGATTTTAATTAAAATGGTACTTTCGTTATTCAAATTATCAATTTTAGAAAATGATACTGTTGAATTACCCATCAATAAAGTATTGTTTTCACTTCTAATTCCAAACGGTATACTAATACCATCATAAATACCAAAGATGTCATCACCTTCTAATGAAAATTCTAAATTATCAATCGATTCCTTTTTAGCATTTTGTTCGACTAATTGGGTAGATTTTATTTTTGGATCGTAATAGTCATTGATCTTTATAGATGAACTAGCATTATTTTCATCGGATTCGATTCCTCCAAAATTTTTTAGAGTTGTATTATCATTTTTATTATTTTTTTCTGCAGATCTAATAGAATTAACTAAAGTCTGAAGAGGATCTGTCACAGGTTTTAGCATTTTATCAAGTGACAAGTTCATTGCATGTTCCTGATTTTTCATATGTTTTATTTTATTTTTTATGGAGTCAACAGACTTCATTAATTCCATTTTAATATTTTTCTCCATATTATGTAACCACAACTGTGTTCAACTAAGAGAGGACTAACACTAGCAATGTTTTTGTATACAATTCATTTATATGTACATGTATTTGCTTTCATTCAAATTTAAAAAAAAAATCAAAATTCTGTCTGTACCTTCCATTATTTAATGATGAATCTTTGTTAATAAGAAGAAAGTTGTAAGGGTTACTCCAAACACTTTTACAAATATCTTTGAACTGATTCCACGGTACATCAGAGTTGACATGTTCTTCATAGATGTGCTTTAAGTTCACATCATCTTGTTTAAATATTATAAGAAAGTTAGCATTATCGCGTAACAACTGTTTCGGGATTTTTGAATAGGTTTGCGATAAATAAAAGCAATCAATTAGCTTATGTCTACCCATACAGAAATAATTACGGATATTTGTTTGATTTTCACATACAACATCATCAAATATAAATACAGAATTTGGTAAAGCTTCACTCGGAGATATGACATCTTTATCGTCATTGAACTCATAAAATTTTATCTGAGGCACTCTTCTTAATACTTCCCGTAAAAAACAATATTTTGGTTGAAAATTAGTCTTCGAGTAAAGGTAAAGGTTTTGAAATTTGAGCCCATTTTCATGCAGTAACAAACTGATCACAACGTTTGTTTTACCACAATTTGAGGGGCCGCAAATTATACAACGAATCGTATTTGGCAACAAAGCGCTATGTCTAATCTCTTGAGGAGACTCACCAAGATTTATATTTTTAACGTTAAGTGATATGGGTTGTTTGATCAACTTCATCTTGCCAATTAATTTAATTATTAACTAACATAAACATATATACTTTATTTGGGGACTATCTTTAGACTTGTCCCAACAGGAATGGTTCTAGTCTCATCTTACAAGATAGGCATGTATAAATAAGAGCTACGTAATGATCCATATTACTCATCGCAAATCAAATAATTTTTGCATGTGTTATAAAAATAAGCGATCACTTCTCAGCTGGTGTTCTATGCATAAGCAGATCGTTTTTGTTAACGATTTTATATTTTCAAGGTAAGGTATTTTTTTTTTAAATTTATTTAATTAATTATTTAAACTAATAATAATAATTATGTAATGCATCTCTTTTTTTATAGAATTATGTCACACTCACCATCGTACAGCCCCGTTGTAGATATGGCCGCCCCACAAAATTTAGCGGTATGTAACTATTAAGATTATCTTAAATCAAACATTAAATCCATAGTTCATGCTGTTTAGTTATAATATTCTTGGTATTCTTTCAGAATGCGATAGAAGACTCAGACCCTGTCACCAATCCGTTTTACTATGCTCAAGATGGCGAGAGCTGGTATGCGGAAGTAGCAGCTAAAACATGTGAGGAGAGTCGAAAAAAAAAAATAGAGGAACGAAGATTGAAGAAGAAAAAAAGTAAATCTTTTAAAAAGTCTTCTTTTATCATGCGTAAGGAGCAAGGACGTGTTCACCAATTAATAAAAATTATGGTCTTTGATCTGGATGGCCGTGATATGGAAGAAATAGACACTGAAACTGATAATGCGAGTGTGAATGTGCAGTATTTAGTGACAAGTGACTATGACGATATCGTTGACAAAACTGATCATTTAGTAAGTAAAATAGTGCAAAAGTTAAGCAAATCTAATGTATAATGTTTTATTATTGTAAAAAGTTAATTTAGTTATTATTTGAATGTAGTAGTGTATTATTGGGCATTCTATGCCACTGTCGGCAAGTAGCTCGGCCAGTGCGCCTCGCTACGCGACAGTGGCATAGAATACCCAATAATAAACGATCGACTCGACTGTGTAGTATATTAGTGTACTCACCTGAAGATCTTGTAAGAAATACCACTGGCTACCAGTAGCTGGGCGAGTACGCATTACTACATAAAGTAACGCTGAATAATGTAAGTACGATCGCTTCTCAAACGATCACTCTATCGTGAAAAACATGACTGTGTAGTATATTAGTGTACTCACCTGAAGATCTTGTAAGAAATACCACTGGCTGCCAGTAGCTGGGTGAGTACACATTACTACATAAAGTAACGCTGAATAATGTAAGTACGATCGCTTCTCAAACGATCACTCTATCGCGAAAAACACGACTGTGTAGTATATTAGTGTACTTACCTGAATATCTTGTATGAAATACCACTGGCTGCCAGTAGCTGGGCCTAATACTTCATCGCAACAGAATGTTTGAAGTATGTAAGTAAAACAACAGTCTATTCATTATACTTTAATTGTATCCAATAACGTTACAAGTTTTCTCATGTGTGTAACAACAGTCAGTTATCGTAAAATTTTGGTTGTTCTGGAAACAATGTGTCAGCCGAACGGACGAACTCTTGCAGTTTTCGCCACTGACACGAATCCGCGTTGCTCTGGAACTTAACACGAACGAGCGCCTTCTTCCATAGCTCTTGAGAGTCGGTGAGGCGCGCGTCGCTAGCCTTGTAGACCTTGCAGTCTATGTAGTATTCACCGACCGTACTTGCTGTTCGACGCTCGCAACCGTTGGCCACACGGCTTACGAAGTACGATGGCAGACCAGATGAACCCGTGCTGTGCTCTGTGTCATTTTCATGGTTGCGACTGATACCAAATATATCAGTGCTGGTATTTGATAATTTGCTGAAAAATAAAACTGATGTTAATATGTTATCCTATTAAACAATTTATATATTTATCATTTATACTAATTAGGGTAATCTCTGGAACTACTGAATTGAAAATAGTTTCTCTACTAGAAAGCTACATTATATTTCCTGAGTGACAAAAACTGTATTTTGTTTAGAATTACACCTGTGCAAATCCAGAGCAGGGCGTTAGATTAGGATAGAATATTAAGAACACATAAAAAATACACAAAAATAACAAACGAATTATTTGTAAAATCTATAAGACATAAGACTTAATTAATAGAAAGCAGCATTAATAGAGTTAATTCAAAATAAAAAATCGTTCCTACCTTGTGCGAATTGCATGAGTCGATGGTGAATCCGACTTGCGTTTCCCACTGACTTTTGTTGGTTTGCGAGTTGGTTTAGTTTTCTGATCAAGTGTTAGAGCTGGTTGACTATATTCACACTCAGAATCAGACCTGAAACAAAGATATGAAATGTTTTGTTTAAATCATGGCATGCTATAAATATACAAACAGATCACGGGTCTCAGTAAACACTTAAAATATTTTTACCCGACTGCGCTAGAAGGAGGGTTATATTATACTTACATTTTGCCAATCTGCAGTTAGAATTTCACTGAATTGATTTGATGAATATTAATACTGGTATTGACAACAACTCGAGATTTACACTATCTAATTATAACTGATGGTACAGAACTTCTTATAGACGACTTCCACACTTGCAAACTGCAATTAGATTGTTTAATGTACTCCAAAAACACGTAGCTTATAAAATCGATAACGCATTATAATTAATTGTTTCAAAAATTACCTCATTCAATCAAATGTGATACTATAAATCGTCTTTTTTCCTCGGACGTATAATACCAGTTCAAAAATAAAGACTAAGCAGTTATTACTCGTATACCTAGTAGCGGATGACGATTTGGCGAT
Organism: Orthosia gothica; assembly: GCA_949775005.1. Lineage (NCBI taxonomy): Eukaryota > Metazoa > Arthropoda > Insecta > Lepidoptera > Noctuidae > Orthosia > Orthosia gothica. The sequence goes on from CATKRY010000193.1 coordinate 123,825, forward strand.
GCAGCGAAATAACGTAGGGTTGACGAAACGAAACAGTACTTTAGTAACAAATCGGACGGTGAGCTATGGGCAGCTCGCTGTCCGACCGTTCAGAATCCGTCTGAATCGAGCCCAAGTCGTCAACGGCGCGCCCCTTTCGTCAATGCATGATTTTTTGTAGAGCATTAAAAAAAGAAAAAAAAAAAAAAAAAAAAAAAAAAAAAAAAAACTTTTGTAACAAATAAAAAAGTAATCAAGTGACTTAAATATGACCTTTAGTTTATTGTAAAAATGCATAGCAACTAAGTTTATTAGTAAAAAAGAGTTTTTTCATATTTTTCATTCTCTGAAAGTAGGTCTAAAGTTGCCTATGGAGCAGGATGAAAGCTATACTTTTTATCCCTAGGAGTTCTATTTCAACTGAAAACTGTCAAATTATTAAAAAAAACCAAAGGAGCATAGATCGGGCGACTTAGCAATGAGATTCTTAGATATCCTTTGGTTGAACGGAACAATAACAACGTAATTATCTGAATAGGTAACATAATGTTGAATGCGTGTCAACCCTACCTAAAATAGATGATTGATGCAAACGACACAAAACGACTTAGTTGACCCAAAAAAACAAATACTTGCGCAATAAGTATTATAATACAAAATATGATACTTATACATCTTTTAAATTTAATACCTAAAATCAACGACGGAAGCCTGCTCAAAAGACGTTACTTATGGTTAAATATTTTTGTATTAAATTAATTATTTACCTAAGAATTTGGGCAATTGACATCTGGATCATTCTTAGGTATAAACATTTTGCAGGTAATTTTATACACTTTTTTTTGTATTTTTTTTATTCTACTATCTGAGGGACGAATTATTATTATTATTATTGTGCATTTCTCTTTCCAGAAACAATTATTTCAACAAGCTTCTCGAATATTTTATAAAGAAGAGATTATTAAACTAGAGGACTAGCAGCAAACTTTCTAATCTGGATGACTAGACTATCCATTTTATTGAAGGTAATTTTGTATACTATATTTACTATAATTATTTGAACTGGGCGCCTAATTAATAATATGCTTTTCTCTTTTCAGGACTATTTTGTCAAGCGACTCGAATCTCGCTAAATAAATAACTACAGCAAATTATTGACCTCTGGATCATACCTAGGTATAAATATTTATATTTTGCAGATAATTTTATGCACTTTTTTGTATTTTTTTTTTTTAATTCTTAAATCTGAGGGGCAAATTATAATTATTGTGTATTTCTCTTTCCAGAAACAATTAATTTGACAAGCTTCTCGAATATTTTATAAAGAAGAGATTATTAAACTAGAGGACTAACAGCAAACTTTCTAATCTGGATGACTTGACTATCCATTTTATTGAAGGTAATTTTGTATACTATATTTACTATAATTAATAATAATAATAACATTCCAAAACTTTCACACAACGCTTTCTAGTCCTAAACTAGCAGAGCTTGTGTTATGGGTACTAGACAACTAATAAACATACTTATATATTTCTAAATACATACATATTATAGATAAATTACACCTAGACACAGAACAAATGATCGTGCTCATCACACAAACATTTGTCCTGGGTGGGAATCGAACCCACGACCTCCGTCACTAAACACTAGACCAACAGGCCAGCCAATTGAACAATTATTTGAACTGTGCGCCTAATTAATATTATGCTTTTCTCTTTTCAGAACTTATTTTTATTTGGATGTCAATAATTAGGTAATCCTCCTAATACTTTCTTCAGTTACTGTATACTTTTACTTTTTCTCTTTATTTCTGTAGTTTTTTTTCTACTTTTTTTGTTTGATTACTTTCACAAGATCACTAATTTTAGTTCTTAGTATTATTCTTGTTATACATATTATACTTAGAAACTCTAATCTTTTAGTCAAACGTTAAGTACGTTATAGTAACGATAAGTTATATTAAATTAATCAATAATGCCCCATTGTTCAGTTTGTAATATATTGGTAGATAATAGTCGATGGTCTGGTCATTTACGTAGTAATAATCATAAAACCAATAGTGCGACCACTGTTTTTGACAATGTCGCAATTATTAATTCTGCATTTAAAAAACGAATCGTTAGTTACAAGATCACCGCAACTGGCGAACAAATAAATAATTTTCCTGAAATGTTTCTCATTAATATTAGTAGACAAGTTAAAACTTTAATAAATCAATCATTATTGAAACATACAGCTCTGAAAATAAATTTTGAACTTTTTTCTTTTTTTCTAATGTTTAAAAATGATCAAAAAGAAATAAAATCATTCGCCACAAAAAACATTATTGTTAATTTTAATTACGACTTTGATTCGATTTATAAAGCAGTGATTGATTTATTGTTAAAGAAAATTGAAGAGTTTCAGGAGAGAGATAGCGGTTGGACATTTTTAAGCAATTCCCATGTAGAAATAAATATTAATAAATATCAACCTCTCGGCGGATCTAAATTTATAACTTTACCGAAATGTATAAAAAATAAAAAAGCTTGCTTGAATATTCGTAACAATGATGAGTATTGCTTTTTATGGTGCGTAGTAGCGGCTCTGTACCCTACTAGCCAACATCCCGACAGAGTTTCATCTTATCCTTACTTTCAGGATGTTTTGAACGTTGATGGTTTGACATTTCCGATAACATTTTCAGACATAGCTGTCTTTGAGAAAAATAATCCGTTTTTGAATATTTACGTGTATGGTTTAAAAAATAATAAAACTATCGTTGGACCTTTGTATTCTACATCGAATCATAAATCTAAGAGCATCCATCTATTGTTCTTGGAAAATAATACTAATACTCATTATTGTCTTATCATTGATTTACCTCGTCTAGTCAGAAATCAGATAACCAAACACCATGGTAAACTGTACTTCTGCGAAACGTGCTTATTGTTTTTTCCAACGCGCACCCAAATTGATTCACACCTATGTGGAGGGATTGCCACGGTATTACCAGAAAAAGGAACATTTTTAAAGTTCAAAAATTACGATAGAAAACAAAATGTTCCTTACGTCATATATGCTGATTTCGAAACGATACTTGAACCGATTTCCGGCGAAGATTTCAACACCGCTAACACGTCATATTCTCACCGACACGTGCCGACTGCGTTCGCCTATAATATAGTGTCATCATTTAACGATACGGTTGGTGACTATAGAAGTTATCGCGGAAAAGATTGCGTTTCAAAATTTATACATTTACTGACTGAAGATGCTAAAGCAATACACAGAATTCTCACTCAAAACGAGCCTATGATATTCACAGATATAGATGCTCTTGATTTCAAACGCGCTGTTAAGTGCTACGTTTGTGAAAATTTACTGTTGAAAGATAGAGTTAGGGATCACTGTCATATGACAGGCCGGTACCGGGGTGCAGCACATCGACACTGCAACCTACAACTCAAAGTACCAAAATTCATCCCAATATTTTTTCATAACTTATCCGGATACGATTGTCATTTATTTATTAAAAAGTTAGGCGAAATACCTGGACAAATTAAAATAATACCCAAGACTAAAGAAAAATATATATCATTTACAAAGTTTATTCCTATTGCTGATAACGAGTTTATACAAATAAGGTTTTTAGATTCCTTCAACTTTCTAGGAACTAGTTTAGACAAACTTGCTAAAACATTGCAAACAGATGATTTTGTTAATCTTAAATCAAATTTTTCTGATGAAACACAATTTAGTTTGCTGATTCGTAAAGGTGTGTACCCGTATGACTATATTAAAGATTGGAAATGTTACGAACAAAAGTCGTTACCTTCTAAATATTATTTCCATAATTCTTTGACTAACGAAGGTATTAGCGATGAAGATTATAGTCATGCACAAAATGTTTGGGCTGAATTCAGTATTACTGATCTGGGCGAATATACAGATCTATACTTAAAAACAGACGTGCTTTTGTTGACAGACATATTTCAAAATTTTCGGAAAACATGTAAACATTATTACAAACTCGATCCCGCCTTTTACATAACTGCACCTAGTTTATCGTTCGATGCAATGTTGCTAAAAACAGGTGTTCAGTTAGAACTGATTTCGGATTTAGCTATCATCAGAATGATTCAAAGCGGTATACGAGGCGGCTTGTGCATGTGTTCCCATCGGTATGCAAAAGCAAATCACAAATACATGCCAGAATATGATGCATCACAGCCTCAGAGTTTCATAGTATATCTAGATTGTAATAATTTGTACGGTTTTAGCATGTGTCAGTATTTACCTTATTCTAATTTTAGATTCCTTGATGAAAGTGAATTAACTAATTTTTGTGTAGAAAATGTCGAGGATAACTCTGAGTGGGGATTTATATTAGAAGTCGATCTTTTTTATCCTGAACATTTACACAAATGCCATAATGATTTACCATTTTGTCCCGAAAAATGTATACCTCCAGGAGGTAAAACAAAGAAACTAGTTGCAAATTTACATAATAAGTACAACTACGTAATACATTATATTCATTTAAAAAAGTGTTTAGAACATGGCTTAACATTACGTAAAGTTCATAAAGCTATTACTTTTAGACAAAGTCCTTATTTAAAACAGTACATAGAATTAAACACTCGGTTAAGACAAAAGGCAAAAAGTTCTTTCGAACAAGACTTTTTTAAATTGTTAAACAACAGTGTTTTTGGCAAGACATTGGAAAATACTGAAAATAGAGTAACCGTACACTTAGTTAATCAATGGTGTGATCAATCTAATCGAACTAAGAAATTTATATCCTCCGAGAGACTTGTAGCCAACCCCTATTTCCATAGCGCTTCAATTCTAACTGAAAATTTAGTTGCTATACAAATGAAACCTGACCAAATTATTTTAGATAAGCCTATTTATATTGGATTCACTGTATTAGAACTTTCTAAGACACATATGTATGACTTTCATTATAACATTGTAAAACCTTTTTATGAAGATCGAGTGCAGCTGTGTTATACAGATACCGATTCGTTTGTCTATAAAATATTCACGTTTGATTTTTATAGTGACTTAAAGTATAATTTTTTACAATATTTCGACACCAGTAACTATGATGACAAAAATAATTTTAAAATACCAATTATTAACAAAAAAGTTCCAGGTTTGTTCAAAGACGAAATGGGAGGAAAATATATATCAGATTTTGTTGGTTTGAGATCGAAACTTTACTCAATAAAAACAGTCGATAAAGTCATTAAAAAAGCAAAAGGAGTAAAATCAAGTGTAATAAAAGACTTAAATATAACAGATTACGAAAATATTTTATTAAATGGGGGAATTATTCGTGGAAAAAATATTATGTTTCAATCTATAAAGCACGAAATATTTACTAAGAGTGTCAACAAAATTGCCTTATCTCGAAATGACGATAAACGCTTAATATCTGTAGATCGAATATCAACGCGAGCCTGGGGTCACTCGCTTATTTTAAAACGCTAAAATTAATTTGAATGTAATTAGTAATAGAGTTAGAATATGATTTATGTAACCTATGTAACATAGTTCTTGATCTTTAATGTATGATAAATATAATTCATAGTTTTAAAAAGCTAAGTTTATGTAAAGATATTAATTTAATAAAATGTGAATGATTATGACTACTTGTTTAATTTATATTTTAAGACATCATCCTCCTTTTTTGTAGTTGGTTAAATAAAATGAAACCCGACCAAGATTTAAGGGTGCCACACACGACTAAGGTACTATAATTATTATTTTATTTGATTTTTTTAATAAACTAGTGCGCCTCATCTTCAACGATTGCATTACTGCTTAACATGAGGTGGAATCGCAGTCAAGCACTGGTTTATAAAAAAAATGTCTTAAGATACAATATCACTCGTCATACAATTCAATGCACCATTACACACGACGAAGATATTTATTTAATATTTTCGTTAATAGGTGAATTGTATGGCGAGCAACATTGTATCTTAAGATAAAATATTATAGTATCGTAGCCATGTGTAGCGCTCCTAATTTGCAACATGATATGCATGTTGAAACATGAATCGTTCATTTTACGTAAAATGTATTTTGTACGCTATACAATAAGACTGATTATACAAATTTCAAATAATGAATAGTTGCATCAATTGCATAACGCTGATCATGCAAAATAACTATTACAAAGACATAGCAGTGCATTACCCTCATAAAAGCTTAGTTAGCATTTTAATCTAAATTGGAACATGTTTCGCCATCGCAATATATATAATTTTTAGGGTTCCGTACCCAAAGGATAAAAACGGGACCCTATTGCTGAGACTCCGCGGTCCGTCTGTCTGTCTGTCTGTCTGTCTGTCTGTCTGTCTGTCTGTCTGTCTGTCTGTCTGTCACCAGGCTGTATCTCATGAACCGTGATAGCTAGACAGTTGAAATTTTCACAGAAGATGTATTTCTGTTGCCGCTATAACAACAAATACTAAAAACAGAATAAAATAAATATTTGAGTGTGGCTCTCATACAACAAACGTGATTTTTTTTGCCGTTTTTTATGATAATGGTACGGAACCCTTCGTGCGCGAGTCAGACTCGCACTTGGCCGGTTTTTTCAATTTACGAAATAAAATTCGTCTTGAGTACTTGTATCACGCACACAGTGTCTTGCGATCATGTCATCGGTAAGTTTCTCAATTTTTTTTTATATTATTTATAAACTAGCGATTTATGTAGTGTGAATAGTGTAATCTGCTGACAATTCGTGTATGCATCACTATTTTTAACCGACTTTACAAAAAGGAGGAGGTTCTCAATTCGGATGTTTGTGTTAAATAACGAAGAGAAAAAAAAAACTTTAATAGAAACACCGACTGCCGAAATTAAAGTTATTTTGCACTTTTTGGTGAAGTCGGTTGTATTTTTTTTGTAAAAAAAAGTTTTCAAAGTTTTCTTTTTAGTTTAAATTTCATAGGTGTCTATTTTTGTTCCAGATTACGGAATCAGAGGTTATGTTTAGCCAGTACGCTCAAAATCCTTATGAAGGATTCTCCGAAATGCTTCATGACGAACCCGGGCCCAGCAAACAAGTGACGAAAGAAAAAAAATCAAAACAACGAAGCAGGGAAAAGTCGAAGAAGCACAATCCAACTAAATCCTTTGTGATGAGCCGATTACAGCGACGAGGCATCAAATTAATTAAAATATCGGTCCTAGATCTATGCAATAACAATCCGCAAACCAGTGAAAGTGACAGTGACAGTGAAAACGTTATTATAAGTGCTCAATATATCGTTAAAGACGCTATCGACAATGTTATGGACGAAACTGAATCTTTAGTTAAAAAAATATCTAAATCTTTGATAGATAGTGATTTTTAGTACTTGTTTGTCTAAGAAGTTGAGTACTTATTTGTGTTGTTTTGTTTAATTTTAAAGAAGATTGTTTTATTTGTAGAAGTTTAGGTGTTTGAAATAAAAGCAGTTTTACAATACATATAGTTTTTTATTTATGAAACCAATAAACTTTAACCAGGTACACATTTATAACTCTAAATACTTTCTAATACATAACACATTTTTAAGAGCACAATGTTTTAAATGTTTTACACAATTTAAATTAGTTCTTCCTTCACAGTATTTTTTATGTAAAATTAAGAAATTAGGACATCCTTCAGTACCAAGGTCTGATACTTTACAATTCTCACAAAGTTCCTTTATCCACTTTACTTTCTCCAAACCATTAACAACGATTTCCTTATTTTCTAGATAGGGAACAATTATACGACGAAATTCTTTATAGTCGATATACCCTTCATTCCAATAAATACCTCTGTTTCTTTCCAGCCACTTAACTTGCCTCTTTTCTTCACTTGTTAAGTATTTAAACAAGTATGGTGGTTTTATCAAAAATGTTTGCGTATAATCACGGGTAGCAAAAGCCAACTCTTTTATTATAAAATTATTGTACAGGTCTTTAAACCCTTGAACATCTAATATAACAATATTAGGATTCATGATATTTTCCTGACTGTATTACTTAAAGGTTTATATTCAATAATACAATCGTTCAATATAAGACAATACGCAGAAGTTTGATCTGGTATTTCCGTATCACTCTCAATTTCCAGTCTTACGTCTACAACGGGCCCAGTCTTTAAATTGTCAGCTTGCCTAGAGCAATCGATAACAAATAGTGGCGCTAAATCTTTAAATTGTTTTTCGCTTAGTAAGGGCTGCGGTCGACGCCCGTAATAAGACTGCTGAAATCTAACGTATTGCTCATATAATAAAGCGATTCTGTTATTCGCGAAACTCACATTTAGGTTTTCATACGGGAAATAAGTAGAGTTGAGGTACACTTTTACATCACGAACATGACAATGATCGAACTGAGACATATCAGAACTGGCATTGTTTTTTCTATTTGTCTGTAGTCCCATAATAATGTATCTTGGTTTCTCTATTTGCGAGGATGTTTTGATTGACCAGGTATGTTTTGTAGTTTTAGGTAAAGCCGGATATTCGTACAGATCCCAATTTCTGAATACCATCTGCAGTGGTCGATCTTTTTCTAATAGTTTCAATAAACTTATTTTCTCTTTGTCAGACACTTTAACGTGCGGTACGCGCCAAATGATTTTATTTATCTGAACGTCTTCCGCAATTTCACCGGTGTTTAGTTTTACAGCATTCAGGTTAGTGTTACTTCGTAGCAATATCAATTCATGCTTACAATTTATCACGACTTTCTTGAAATCCTCTGCGAAACCAATGATATTACAGAGGGGTATAGAAGCAGAAAAATTACCTCCGTGAATGTTTTTTGTGCCATCGATATTCCAGCCCCATGAATTCGATGTCTTTGATTCGTTCTCATTCATTGATATTAAAGATTTCATGGTGGTAGTAACGCCAGCATTTTTTATTTTATCAATCTCTACTCCATTCAACTCATACCTTATATCTTGGAACAAGTAAAGGAGAGCATTATTCGTAAAATGAACGCTAGAAGCCTTGTCTTTTGAGTCCTTTTTGCTAACAATTACAGTTCCTTCCAAATAAAGAGTGCTAGCTGATGGTAGTACATATAGGTCCTGTTGGTTGATGGGTATGCGAATTTCATCATTTCTATTAAAACTTGTAACGTAGGGCTTGTAGGAATGAAATTCGATTCCTTCAACTGTATTGTCGTAAGTCGGAGCGGATAAAACGTCTAAAATATTCATTTTAACAAACCGATAGCTTTCAGGAATGCCTTATTATTATTGGTTAATTTTATTTTTTTATTAGAGCGCGCTCTTATTTTCTTGGTTGCTAAATTAGCACTGATATTTTTGACCTGGGGCTGCTCATATTTATTATAGTCAATCATTTTTTCGTCTGAGATGTAAATATAGTTGTACTTCTTCACCACGTAAATTTATTAGACGATTGTTAATATCTAACAGTCTGATATGTATACAGCTTATGTTGTTTTGATTGATTGGAAAGTATATTGCGTTCTTCGGGATTTCTATGATCCTATATCCAGGCGGCACATTGAGTGCAAATTCGTGGATAATGTGACTCGGATCTCCGTTTATGTAGGATCCGCTTATAATATCACATTCAATCCTGATCACGGTCGTAGGTAAAATGTTGACGGGAAACTGTGATACATGCCATTTATTACCTTTTAATATCTGCTTATCAAACCCTAGCAGACGTCTAAAGGTGTTTTCTTTTTCAAAATTGATGTCTTTCGTACAGTGTATAGTAGTTTTTAAAGTATTGTTATTGCAACCTAGTTTTATTGATGCTCCTTTTATCTCCGATTTTAAATAATCACTGATATCTTGCAATTCATAGGTTCCATCCGGTATTTCAATGATTTCGGAACCATAGTAAAACTTGTTATTCGTTTCATCAATGTTTGGAATAGAATTAAATGTTGAGAAATGCAATAATGCACACTCATACTGTCCATTTAGTTGTAACGTATTAGGATAGTACGTGGATAAGGTAGACGAGTTTCCGGTTATCGATAAAGTGAGTGACATTTTGCAAATGATTGAAATGAAAGACACACATTAATTTTATACATCTTTATTCCAAAATTGCCACAGATATTCTAAACATAGGTGACCACAATTTACTGTGTTAAACTTTTGATATCTTGTGTAGTTGTAATAAACAGTACAATTCTTAAAATATCGCATTAATTCCATTGGAGGTTTCAAGTCTCCATAACTATCAAAGTATTCACAATAGTCGGCTACTTTAACATAAGCTACCCAATGCGTTCCTTCATTTTTAGATTCGTCCAAGTTAACAATACCACATTCAATCTGTTTTGGCTTTCTTGGCAATAGATCCTTCATGTACACTCCTCGAAAGTGTGGGATGTCTCGTGCATGTTCTTGGATGTCGATATTAGTCAGTGGGCGATTAGGTAGCTTCTTCATCAGTTTTTTGGATGTTCAATAAATAACCCTTTACCATTTTTATGCGGTTTAATGTATAAACCCTTACCCAACGCTAAAGCCTCCATAGTCTTATTATGACGTTCTGTTTCTCGCAAATTTTGTTGAGCTGATTTGTAATCATTAACGGTTTTTGCAATACCCGCTGCACCACCAGCCAAAGTGCCTAAAGCTGATAAGCCAGCAAAAATTGGAATTAAAGGCAAAATACCTCCAGTCTTTGGTATTGGTATGATTCGAGGTACCCGAATTTTCTGAATTTTTGGAAATATCTTTTTTGCTGCTAAGTAAGCAGCATTAATTAAAGCTTTACTATCTTTATGTTTAATTTTCTTAATTTTTGATTTTATCTTTGATACAAAATTTTGAAACGTTTTAATTCCGGCACCAGACTTTAATTTGGCTTTCATAACTTTGCTCACTAGCCATGAGCTAAATTTTTCACCTTTAGCAGCATCTTTTGATTTAAGTCTTTGTTTTGCCATATTCAATAATTGTAAATCAGCTTTGTGACGATGTGATAAGTCTGTGTGGTTAGCGTATGCAATGTCGTGGTGCATACAAGCTTCATCCAACTTATTAATACCTCGGTCACCACGTAATAAACGTTTCTGGAGTTTTGTTCCTGGTCCGCAATAATTATATCCAGGCAAATGAAGCTCGAATGGTAGATTTTCTATTATACTATTAACTAGTCCACCACCTTGCATTGTACAAAGCGCAATGGAAAAATATTTAAAAAAAAAATGACTATATACTTATTAACTCAATCCACTAATGCAGCTTTGTCAATCCAACTATTTTCGTTATTACTAAGACCCAACCATTTCACGTAAATTTTAGTTCCTTTCTTTTTTAAAACTTTCTCTATCAAATAAACACCAGGATAGTTTGATTTTTGAAGTTCTTGTTCATAAAAGGTTCCTAATATAGTTTGTTTTCGTTGATCTTGTACATGGTATGTCACTGGTATTGTATTATTAATCTTCTTTACAGTAAAAATTTCTGTTGACCAATTTGGAGTATAACCTTTCTCAAAATTGTGTTTGTATTTACTGATACGAACATTATCGCCAATTTGAAACTTAGGTTTATATGGAATAGATACAGGTTTATGTACTTTTAAAATACTTTCTTTTATTACTTGCTCATTAGATTTGTTTACATCGATTGGTTTTAATTTAATAGTTCGATGTTTTGTGTTGTTATACGATTCCAGTGTAACTTCTAATGGTTTACCTAGCCACTTATAGTTTCCATTAAGGCTAAAATATTTGTACAATTTATTTTTTATGGTTTTTATTAGTCGTTCAACAATTGATGCTTTTTTGGTAGAAAACGATGAGTAATGGTTAATTTTGTATGTTTTCATAAGCGCTTGAAATGTGTTATTATAAAACTCTGTTCCCATATCCGTTTGTAAATTATCAGGTTTTCGATTACTGTCAAGTAATATTCGTTCAAATGCATGAGTGACATCAAGTTTATTTTTTGATTTTAACGGCTGCGTCCAAGCATATTTTGAGAAGCAATCGATCACTATTAAAATGTAATTGTAGCCTTTGTTATATTTCCTTAGATTTTGCATATCCATCAGATCAGCTTGCCACAAGTCATCGATTCCCTTTAGAATGACATGACGTCTAAGGAAATTTCTTCGTGCTGCACTGTGTATTTCATTAACAATTTGCTGTTTTGCCATTACTGATTTTTTGAATTAATTTATCAACCTCTTCTTTAGTATAAAACTTATCTTGCAAATGACTTACAATTGCAGGCATCTCGGCTTTTAAAGAAACCTGAAATGTTTCCCGTGCGTCTATA
>CATKRY010000194.1:0-39939 GCA_949775005.1 Orthosia gothica
AGCTCGAGCACTATGGAATTAGACACACAGCCCTTGAGTTACTTAGATCATATTTAAAAGCCAGACAAGTTAAAGTTCAGGTAAACGGCGTAAACTCACTAGGGTCTGAAATGACAATGGGTGTGCCTCAAGGCTCGATATTGGGTCCTTTCCTCTTTTTAGTTTATATTAACGATTTACCCCAATTACTACAAAATCAACCGAAGATGGTGTTGTTTGCTGATGACACATCTTTGATATTTAAAATAGATCGGCGGTCACGAAATCTTGATGACGTGAATAACTCCATTTATCAGGTCCAAAATTGGTTCACGGCAAACAATTTAGTACTAAATGAAAAAAAAACCAAATGTATTAGATTCACATTGCCGAATGTTAGAAGTACCGAATGCGATATCATATTGAATGGCGAAAAGCTGGACTTTGTAAATCAAACAGTTTTCCTGGGAATCACTCTAGACGACAAATTGCAATGGGGTCCTCATATAACATCTCTTGCGGGTCGGCTAAGCTCAGCCGCTTATGCTGTTAGAAAGATAAGACAGTTAACGGATGTAGAAACCGCGCGTTTGGTCTATTTTAGTTACTTTCACAGCATAATGTCATACGGTATTTTACTGTGGGGTCGAGCGGCTGACATTGAATCCATATTTATATTGCAAAAGAGAGCTGTCAGAGCCATATATAAGTTAAGTCACCGTGAATCTCTTAGGGAACTGTTTAAAAATATTAATATTATGACAGTTTCTTGCCAATTTATTTATGAAAATATTATGTATGTAAGGAAAAATATACATCTCTTTAGTAAAGTCAGTGATAGACACAATTGTAATACCAGAAATAAAGATAAGTTAGATCAGCCTTCTTACAGACTAGCTAAAGTACAATCATCTTTCATGGGGTACTGTGTTAAATTCTATAACAAAATACCTTGTGATATATTAAAACTAAATGAAAGTAAATTTAAAACTTTAGTTAAAAGCACCCTTTGTAAACAAGCATATTACAAATTAGATGATTATATTCAAGATAAGAATGCTTGGAAACATGCTGGTCCTGCTCCATAGGGCAATGTTTGGTGTAGACAAAATCAAATTTGTTAATTTATATTCCCATTCATAGTTATTGTATTCATTGTTTTGTTTTTTTTTTTTTTTTTAGGAAATTGACTCACACACTGTTCCGTTGTTGTTGAATTAGGTATTTTACCTATGTTTGTAATATTTGTAAGTGTATATGTGAGAACCATGTTCCTACTTATCAAATTAATTAATTTTCCTGTTAATGCTTTTTAATACTTTATACCTGCGTGTAGAGCTATTCTGGGTGCATCGTCCTCACATATATTAATGTATGTACGTATGTTAATATTGTAAAACACCAATTTTTTTTTTTTTTTAAAGAGTAAGTATGGAGTTTCTTGTGCGTTCTTCTCCATAACAATCTACTTTCCGAATGCACGGTAGAATCATTTTTTTTTTTTTGTTTTTTTTTTTTTTTTATTACTTTTAAGTTTATTTTTTATTACTTTTAATTTTTAATTTTAATTTATGTGACGTTCAAAAGTGCCGTTTATTGGCCTAATTGAATAAATATATTTGACTTTGACTTTGACTTTGAAATAAAATACGCCTTAGACAAAGTGCATTACAGGAATCCGCTGGATTCGATGGTCGATGAGGCGACACTTGGAGGGATATGTTTAGCAGTAAATGTCTTTTGGCTGAATACACAACCAAAGTGGGACTGTGAGAATCGCTTCTTGGTAGTTTTTTTATTAGCCTAGAATATGCCACTACCGGGCAAATGCCTTCATCCAGTAGTTAACGTTTCATTCTCTTTTTTAGAGCTAGTTTAAAATACAATATTACTTGTACTAATTTTTTTTCATTTCCTATTAGCATGTCATTATTAGTCAATTAATGTGTGTTTGGCAATTTTCTTAAATATTAAAAGTTAACGGAACTAAATGTTTTTGATTTCCAACAATTTATAATCACACTATATTAAATTGTATATTTCATCGAGTCACCATTTAAATCGGAGAAATACCCTGATCAGAAGATAAAATAATCCTAACACTGATTTAGTTTATTTCAAATATTGCAAATAACGTATACTCAGAAGAAGGAGCAAAGCATTTCCTATTATCCGGAAACACGAAAGGTCAAGACATTTCATAACCACAAGTTGTCCAAGTGTTGTCTTGAAGGCAAACCACAATCATCCTCCCTCTGGAGAGTACCAATGTTAAAGAAATCCCGGATCAAGTGAAGCGCGTGTTCATTCGTGATTTTTTGCTATTTGTAATTTTGCTCGCAGATTTTGCAAATTATATTTTTACGATTTTGTATTTTTAATGGTACACGACATAATAAATTCAATCATAGTTTTTACTTGCATCTTTTTTACTGGTGGCCAGTGCGTTTTGAACTGACTGCTGGATGATATTCTCTTTCAATTGTAAATTTTGGATATATATATTTTTTTCAGTTATTATTTATTTAATGAAAAAGAGTGCGTACTTGAGATAACATAATATATTTTTTCTTTGAATTTCTTACAACCACTGCAAATTACGTCAAATCACAGAAAGGGAATCAGCTGATCCTATTATATGGTACACTTATCAGAAGGTCAAGATATTTCTTAACCAGAAGATACTGTGGATGTGTTCCACGCACCGTAACAAGGGATGCAAGGCTGTGGTCCATAATGGCGACGATTGAATTGTCTACTTCAGGGCAGAGCATAACCATCCCCGAAGAGATTGTTGGCAACATCTAGAACGAAACATCCGTATAGTAGGGAAACTCATGAGGCTCTAGACACGTGACCAAAGCGTCGCAACAGTGATTGGAAAAACGTCAAAAATGTATGAAAATGACAAACGCCTTCGAATAGTCACAAAATAATTCTTTTATATTTTGGCATTTCGATCATCGACACAACTGATAGAATGTTGATGTTCGATGTTTTTTCGGCTTTTCTTTTTCATGTGTTAGCTAAATTGTAAGGCCGTAGCTTACCCATATGCAGCTTAACTTGGCCTCTGCTAGTCATACATAAATAGATGCACGAAAAATCTCGAAGACGTAAACTTAAACCTACTTCAAGACATAGTAGGTTCACTGCTAATATAATCTATACTTCTATACAAATATTATAAAGAGGAAATTATATTATAATACTCTGATAAACTTTTAGTCTTACAGCAAAAAATCAAAACCGCATAACACACAGTTGTAAATATCCTAACGCTAACATTTTAAAGATCAAATTTGCGTATCTGTATTATTATTGTATTTTTTCAGCGAATAGCGCTAGTCTGATAAACTAATACAAATTAAATAATCATTTATGTTACAGGCAGTGGGTACAAATTCGTTCGTTTTTAGGGTGGATCAGGTAACAACTGCTACCGACTGTTCATCTTGGATTTGTATAAATGCAATTGCTTATTAGTATTTTGGGTCCAATGCAGCTTGGTGGATTTCACATTTCTTAGAAGTTTTGTTCCTAGGACATTCCGTTTTCCTCACGATGTTTTTCTTTACCGTTTTGAGAGTAATGCTGGTAAAATAATTTACACAAAGTAAAGTCCCTGGCTGGGTTTGAACACACGATCTACAACTTATAAGTGGACGTATTCGGGTTAAAAATATAACTCTAATGTCATAATAATATGAGTGTTATTAAAAATTATATCGTTGTACAATTTGTTTTATAATTATTTCTTGCTTCTCGTAAAATACTAAAAGAGTTGATAAAAGTTGTTAATGGTTGCAAATTGATAGAAAGGGCTGTGATTAAAAGTAGATTTTGTTTTTGGTAGCCTTTGCCCCCTACACTTGGTCAAATGTATTTCTAATTTTTTCATCGCTCTTTTAATATGTATCTGATTCATCCCTCAGTTCTTCAAGATCGCAATGACGCCAACCTTTGATAAAGAAATTAACGAAAAAAACTTTCTATTACTATCTACTAACTTTCGCCCTATATTTACAGATATGGAGTTTTCAGAACACGTATATTTACGAAAGAATCAGCAGCTTTCCGAAGTTTGGAAAGAATTCCTCAGAAGCAGTGACAAAAATTTTGCTAAATGCAAATTGTGTCATAGTGTGATCACATGCTATGCTGGATCCACAACAGGATTGAAGAGACACTTAGCATCAGAATATCACAATAGAAACCTTTTGATAAAGAATAATCTACTATATAATAGGTTAAATAGATAGAAGTAGTATAGTTAAAATTAATATTTAATGTGTGTGAAGCAAAAGAAGTATGTAAGGATCGTAGCAGGTGGCGTTCTGTAGTTTCTGCCTATCCCCATGGGGAAAAGGCGTGAGTTTATGTATGTATGTACGTAATATTTAATAAATCAATTATTAAGTATTATCAATATTTATCAAATGTTTTTAGTAATATTATATATAATCCATAATTAAATAAGTTAAATGTTTGTTCTTATTAATTTATCAGTCTGACATCTAATTAAAATTAATTAACCGACAATCTAATTTGTTTATGTTGTGTTCAACTTAGTGACATGTTTGCACGGAATGATGTTTTATGTATAATCATAAGTTATACTTACATACATTGGGTAAGGTCAATTCAAAAAATATTAATCTTATATAAACTAGATTAAGGTTAGTTATCAAAAATCATGGAGATATAAATAAAAAGAATAGATATAATCATAGGCTACTTTAGACATTGTAAGTGCAACTGTATTTACTCAACTTTTTTGTTTGTAAGAAATAAAAGGCTTTTTTATTTTATTTTATTTTATTATGTAAGGACCGTAGCAGGTGACGTTCTGTAGTTTCTGCCTACTCCCATGAAAAAAACGCGTGAGTTTATGTATGTATGTATCTATAAACAATCAATGGAACTATTGTTTAGTCGTGGCTAATTTTATATTTCGTATTAGCAGCAAATGTCACGCTTAATGTAAACTATGTTTTGGTTAAAAATAATAAAATGAATTAATTGCTTATTATTTCTCTGCCTTACCTTTTGGGGAACACTGGCGTAATGTAATGTCAAGTGTTACTTAATAAAACGAAAAATATTATTCTTGTTTTATTTTGTAGGTACCAGGTAATGTAAAACAAAAACCCCTTGATTCTAGTAATGACATAGACGTGACAAAAATTAAACGTAAGTAAAGTGATGTGATTCGCATATATTTTACATAAACTAACGACGAAGAAGAAAAAAATCATGCTGTGCGGTCACAGGATGCATCTGGTTTTGGTCAGCCAGCTCGCGAATATGTATCTTCCGACTGCACAGCATGATTTTCTTCTTGTTTACGTCTTTTTAGTTCGCTTTTTAAGCAGTCGGGTTTCTTGATTTTTTTAATTTTATTTTTTTATTTATAACTTCTAGTTAGTTTTTTTTTGAATTAGGTACATTTAAACTAAAAAAATATAAGTATTATATATTTTTGAAATCACCTCTTAAACGATGGATTTGGAAGAAAAAAATTTGGGCCACCACTATATGGCGCCCAAAATCCACCATTTTTCTATTGTCCAATTTTAATGTAGCCAGTGACACTCGCAGGGTTAAGACGAATTGATTGACGTACGAATCATTAAAACCGGCCAACGCGTTTGGTCTCTGGAGGGCCATATAAGAACTAACATACATACATACATACATAGACTGATAAAAACTCTTTGGTAGTCGGGTAAAAAGGCGTCTACTGAAAATCAGCGCTGTCTTGTGGTTCCCCGTACATCGTACTGAGTGGGAGACTTCTTGTCACGGTCACGACTTGCATCTGCCTAAATTTGTTCGTTTTAACCCCCGCCGGAAAAAGAGGGGTGTCATAAGTATGAAGTGTGTTGCTGTGTATATGTGTGTCTGTCTGTGGCATCATAGCTCCTAAACGGATGAACTGATTTTGATTTAGTTTTTTTTTGGTTGAAAGGTCATTTTGTTGAGAGTGTTCAGAGCTATGTTTGAATAAAATCGTTTCAGCCGTTCAAAAGTTATGAGCGCTTTACTGTTTGAATCGGGGTGTATTCGCAAGATAAATGTGTCGGGGTTTTTTTAAACTTTGAAATTTTACTTGTTGTAATTTTGTTTTACTTTAATGGTATAGATTAAGCATAATTTATGTATTGGCATTTCAGTTTCTGTGACTATTAATTATACTTTCTTTTCCTTTTAAAAATAAATACAATACTCAATGCATAAAGTGTGTGTTAATAAATAAATAAATAAATGCAATGCAAATTTTTAGTTTTCTGTTCTAAAATATAAACTCTATGGTCGAATATTATAATAAAAGCAGTGGTTTTTATTTTTATTTGCAAGAAGCGACGAGTTATTTGACGGTGAACTGACCTAGGGAATCCCCTGAAGGAACCTCCGGGGTACCCTTACTTCTGCCGTCTGGCAACATTTCGTCAGAGGCCGAGATAAATCTCTAGCTATTTGTCAAATAATTATTTGACACAGTAATATCCGTTCCGTATGGTGTCGGACGTCAAGAATCTCACCATCCCATATCTTCCCGTGGGTGTCGTAAGAGGCGACTAAGGGATACACCAGGGAATGGGCAGCAGCGTTCTCTGTGCTCTTCAACATAAACTGCGATCGCCAACCCGCCTGCCAAGCGTGGCGATTAAGGCAAACCCCCCAAACCAAATGAATAGCTCAAATAAAAAACGGCCCCGAGTGCCCGGCAGCCCGTCTACCCTCGAATACGGTAGCGGTCGAGGCGATGGCGTGGCAAGGGGTGCGAAGAATCCCCGGAGTGAACCCGGCTACCCCAATAAACACCGACGACTGGCCCTGGCAACATACAACACGCGAACTCTCCGGACCGACGAGAAGATAGCCGAACTCGAGGAAGAATTGAGCGGGTTGCGATGGAGTATTATATGGTTATCTGAAGTTCGAAGAGAGGGGGAGGACTCGATAATCCTCAAATCCGGTAACCTGCTCTATTTCCGAGAGGGTGACCGGCAGTCCCAGGGTGGTGTCGGGTTTATCGTCCACAGGTCCCTTGTGAACAACGTAGTGAAGATCGAGAGTGTGTCAACCAGGGTGGCGTACCTTATACTCAGAATATCCTCGAGATATTCGCTGAAGGTCATACAGGTCTACGCACCGATCTCGGCACACCCCGACGACGAGGTAGAGACCATGTATGAGGATATCTCCAGAGCCATGCATGGTTTCAAAACTCACTTCGCCGTTGTCATGGGGGACTTCAACGCAAAACTGGGCAAACGAGACGAGGATGAGCTGCAAGTGGGGCAATTTGGAGTTGGACATTGGAACCACCGGGGTCACCTACTGGCCAGTTTTATGGAGAAGGAAGGCCTCTATATGATGAACTCCTTCTTCAGAAAGCGTGAGCACAGGAAGTGGACATGGCAAAGCCCCGATGGTGGAACTAAAAACGAGATCGACTTCATCATGTCAACCAAGAAGCAAATGTTCAATGATGTCTCTGTGATCAATTCGGTGAAAACCGGGAGCGATCACCGAATGGTAAGAAGCACATTGAACATTAATATCAAGCTTGAAAGGTCTCGACTGATGAAGTCAACGCTCCGTCCAGCACAGATCCAGATCCAAAACCCCGAGAGCTTTCAGCTCGAACTCCAGAATCGTTTCGAGTGCCTAGGGAGCTCCGTGGACGAATACAGCGACGGGTTCGTGGAAGCTGTCCATACGGTCGGGTCTAAGTTTTTCAAGACCCGCCGTACAGATATAAACAAAAAGATCTCTGATCCTACTCTCAAGCTTATGAAGGAGAGGCGTGAGATGATCCTGCAGTCTTCAGACGATGCGTTGAAATACCGGCAGCTTAATAGACGGATCTCAAAGTCCTTGAAAAGTGACCTCCGCCGCTATAATTAAGTACAAAATTATTGAAAATATCTGGGTATTGAAAATCAAATGAAGTATACCTATGTCACAAAAACGACAGCATGTATAATACTTAGAAATAAAACATTAATTTAATATTGTGTTTTAATTTGTAATTCGAAATCTTATACCAAATTAACTAATAAATATTTGTAGGTGTCTAGAGATACTTGTAATGGTATAGCTGGTACTGGTGTATACACCAGCGGCGAAACAGAGCGCCATGCCGACTGGTGGTTCGCAGAACTTGAGGAGACTTAAGGATTAAACCCTTTTTCATAAAAATCTCGAAGCTGTTTAGTGATTGATTAGCAATCATAATATATATCAAAATAGAATGTTTAATTCAAATATATCCATAGAAAACTTGAATTTAGAATCTGTTAATCATTTTCTAAACAGCTTAGTTTTTTTTATAAATGTGGGTATTTATTGTCAAATACTGATGACGCCTCTTCTTTTCAGATGATGCTGAGTTTTCAGACCCAACACGAAATCACCTGAGAACTGAGCCTTCTCCAGTTTGGAAATATTTTCTCAGAAGTAAAGACAAGCAAAGGGCAAAATGTACAACATGTCACAAAGTGATAAAATGCGGTGGTGGCACCACTTCACCATTACTAAAACATATAAAGATGCATTCAAATAAACCAGAGTCAAATAATAAATTTCATACTGTCATGTTGAAAAACGAAGAAAATTTCGACGTAGAAGGTACTTTTTATGTATAAATATATCATTTTTACTGCCACTGATCAACAATAGTCCTATAAGCTACCTTCCTGATGGTTCGACGCGATTCAATTTAAGAATATGACACCGATAAGCGATATTTAAAACGCAAACTTGCAAGTACGTTCACATAGATGCAATACAATGCAATTCGACCGATTTGAACTTATTTTCTTCGAAAATTCTTGTACGATATCGCTCATCGACTCAATTTAAATTGTTGTTAATTTGCTAAACAGCTTAGAGTATTGTTTTATAAATGTGGGTAGTTTTGTCAAATAATGATTACGCCTTTTATTTGCAGATGACGCGGAGTTTACTGAACCGAAACTTTATCACCCGCCTTCTCCTGTTTGGCAATATTTTCTCAGAAGTAACGACAAGCGAAGGGCAAAATGTAAAATATGTCACAAAGTGATAAAATGCATTGGTGGCTGCACTTCAGCATTACTGAAACATGTACGATGGCATTCAAATGAACCAGAGTCAAATAATAAATTTCATTCTGTCTTGTTGAAAAACAAAGAAAAGTTCGACTTACGAGTAGAAGGTACTTTTAATGTTTATATCTATCGTTTTTACAGCCTCTCATCGGTGATAGTGATATACTGGCTACCTTCCTGATGGCTCGACCCGATTCAATATACCACACCGATAAGCGATTAATATTATGCGAAATTGCAAATTACTTTCATATTGATGTACAGCGATGAAATTCGACCGATTTGCACTAATTTTCTTTGAAAATTCTAGTACGATAACGCCTATTGACTCAACTTAAATTAAATCACCCCAAAGGTCCTTTACACTACATATCGTTATTTCCATTAGTTCTTAGTATCGATTAATTGTTATGTTTATTTATTTTCAGATGACGAAGAGTTTACGGATGCGAATCCAAATGATAATAAAGGTCAATCACTCTGGAAACATTTTCTCTTAAACAGAGACCAAAGCCGCGCAAAATGTAACATTTGCAGCAAAATATTAATGTGTAACACCGGTTCTACTACGGGATTACGGAAACATTTAGCATTAAAACACTGCTTGTATTATAAACATTAAAAATAGTACCTTATAAGACCAGTCTTATAAGGCACCTACTTCTGTTTCTCTGTCAACAGTAGAAGCCGAATATGTAGCAGCTGCGAAGTGCATGTGACCTACTATACATAAAAGGACTATACAGTGATTTAAATGGACTGGAAAGTGATGTGTTATGTATATTGTACATGGACAATAGAGGTGCTATTCAAATTTCAAAATCTGTTGAGAATAGCAAACGTGCTAAGCACATTGATATAAAATACCATTTCTTAAAAGATGTTATAAGTAGAAAAAATATTAATGTTGAGTATATCTCTACTCATAACGATGTGGCAGATTTATTAACTAAGACATTGTCTGGTGATAAGATTCAAACTTTGAAACAAATCTTAAATATTGTTCAGTTATAATTGTAATTGTTTGTTTTTGTTTGATTTGTTTAATAGTGTTGTAACGATATCAATCTATGACAGATTTTCAATCGAGGGGCAGTGTTAAAGTTTTTTATAAGTATCTTATATTTCGAACGAAGCCAACTCTATCTGTCAAAGACTGTAAAAAAAGAATGTCGTTTTTGCTTCATAATATTTTACTTCTGTAAAAAAGCGTGTGACTCGCAAATATAATTATAAAACTCAAGATATGGTTTAATTTCATCGGCCTCTGACTATAAATAATTACATTAACGTTAATATTAACCAAAATACACAATAACGAGGCGTAGAGACTAGATCAAAATTAAGCGAAATGTGCGTCACTGAAATTGAGCCAAGAAAAGTGGAGTTAGCTCATTTAACATCGATTTCACATTTAATTTACACAATGTCCTCCCGAAAAGGACGTATTCTTCGATTTTCGAGTCACAGACTTGGAATGCAACTCAAAAAACAAAAATATAAATTACAACAATACGAGCATGTTTCTGTCCCACTGCGGGACAAAATCATCTTCTCATACAGAGAAGGCACGAGCATTAATCACCACGAGTGTTTGATGCGGGTTGGTGATTTCAAAGTTTCTCACGATGTTTTTCTTCACCGATGTCACCGGTGTCCAAGATAAACTTGAAAGTACATGAAAAGTCAGTTTGGTACTTGCCCGGATTTGAACCCACGACCTCACAGCACGAGAGGCGAGATCTTAGCCACTGGCCTAGTACCACGAATAACTTAAATAACGCTTAAATAAGATAGAGATGTTGGTTGGTTGAGTGGATGTTGGGGAGAGGTCATTAAGCATTAAGCGTAACGAAATTGGGTCAATAAATAAATTTACATTGAATTACCTATAGTTAATACATTTGGTTTCTCTTTCAGGACCCGTTTTCACAATGTCCTCCCGAGGAGGACGGATTCTTCAGTTGTCGGGTTACAGACTTGGAATGCTTTACTCAAGGAACGGATTAACAAGATGGCGGTGCTCCTCCCGCAGTACTTTGAGTTGCAAAGCCTTTGTCGTCACCGCTAGCGATAGTGATGCGATCGTCATAAACAAGAATGTTCATAACCATCCGCCTGTCAAATATCATTCTAAATAAGTAAAAAAAACTTCTAAATGAGTAAATATATTGTGATAAGTAACTATAAAAAAATTGTTTTAATTTTATGTTTCTTAAGTCCTTTTTACGGTTCCATACATCAAAGGGAAAAAATGAACGGCAATTCATGACAATATCATGCTAGGTTCAGACCAATCGCCGCCTGCACATAAGTAGGTGAGACTCAGAGGAGACGCTTTTGCAGTCCCCACAGGGATGTGCTCTTACTGGTATTGCACAGAGGGGATTCCGGGGTGGTCCTTTAAGAGGTGACAGAGCTCCTTCCGCGTGCCGATGGTGATCACCGGGGTGGATTAAGTGAGGTAAAAATGCCACAATCCTTGGTCTTTTCCCCAAAAGCCCAGGCGCCTTTTGAAGATATCCCACCGATAACAAAAAAAAAGATTCAGACAAGTCAAACAAAACTGAATTGAGCCAAGATATGGATGACCCTCAAGCCTTCAATTAGAATTTGCTCATTTTGCATTATTTTCAGGACCATTTTTTACAAAGTCCTGCAAAGGAGGGCGGATTCTTCAACTGTCCGGTTACAGACTCAAGCAGCAATACTCAAAGAACAGCAAAACAAGATGGCGTTGTTCCACCCACACAGGTCAGGGATGCAAAGCCAGCGTCTTCACAAACAAGAATGTTCACAACCATTCACCTGTTGAATATTGGGCAGATTTTTGAAAATAATTTATTATTTCTACTTTATTATTATAATATTGTATCGTTTTGTATTTTAACAACAATTAAACAATTTTTTATCCAAACTTACAGTGTTATAATTTCATTGATGTTATTTGATTGCATATTGATTTGGATAATTTAAGTTCGTGACAATAAATACTTTTTATTGGGCTGATACCATCAAAGTTGAACTGCTTTCAAAAAGGGGTGCGTGCACTAACGTTAGTTCATATTAACATATTTACTTGGAAGTACATAGTTAAGCCATCTAACTGAAATGCAGCGTAATTATCGTCACTGAAATTGAGCCAATAAACGTGGAGTTTGCTCATTTACCACCGTTTTCAGATCTTGTTTTAAAACTACCTTTAAAGTAACGAAATTGAGGCAAGAAATCATATATAGTTCGCATATTTTGCTTCTTTTTCAGGACCACTTTTCACAACGTCCTAGCGAAGAGGACAAATTCTTCGATTGTCGGGTCACAGTCATCAGGCTCAGGCAGGAATACTAGAAGCACGGCAAAACACGATTGAGCTGTTCGACCCACACTACCAGGGGTTGCAAAGCCACCGTCTTCTTCACTACCGATAGTGATACGATCACCATAAACAAGAAAAATCATAACCATTCGTCTGTCGAATATATGCAAGATTTGGGAGATATTAGAATTTTGTAACTATTAAAACTTCGATTAAGGAGGACTTCAACTCCTAGGTGTACCGTGTTTTTGTATTTACATATTTTATGTTAGTATAACGAGAGCTTCCTAAGGTGTTGGTCGAGGCTCGTGGCTATTAAGCCATTCGCTGACTCGACTATAGGTACAATGATCGCTGTGTACACATACTACATGTCGACTACCTCGCGAGCCAAGTCAGGCTAGATCAGAAGTAGATTGTTGCATCGAGCGCAAAGTGAGTTATTGATGCATGAGTGTTATGTTGGTTCCCGAGCACTTTAGCGAGGTGCGTAATCTACTTTTCTTTCAACTACCAATCTACCTCTCACCTATTTCCATTTTTTTATACTTTTCTTGCTAAATATGAAGTACCTACCTATCAAAGTTTTACAATGGTACAAAATGCGGGGCCTTTTTTAGGGTTCCGTAGCCAAATAGCAAAAAACGGAACCCTACCAGCCCTTTCACACGGCAGTCCAGTTTTTTGCAGGATCCCATTTTCTGCAGGATCCCGTTTGATCGCAAAAGAGATTATATGCTAGTGTTCACACGAGCAAACCGCATGCAGGATCCTGCAAAATGCTGATCCCGTCGATTTGTGCAGTTCGGTTTTGTCACCGGAAACTGGATCCGTTGTCCAGTAAAAAGCGGGATCCCGTTTAATGACACATATATTTCTGTAGCAGTGTTCACACGGCTTCCTGCGTGCGGTTTTTTGCTGGACACTGTTTTTTGCGGGATAGTGGAGTGGTGGGAGCCCCCGCTCTCACTGACTCATTTCTTCTTAAATCGCTCATTAGATTTACAAAAATACCTAAAGTCGAGCGTTATGTCACGATAGGATGAACCCAGAATCTTCTATTTCGCTGCCGACGATGCCGATAATACCAATAGAATATTAGCAAAGTATTCACGTCCATTTCGCCTGATCACTAGCGTAGGAATGGTCAAAAACCAGGATGCAACCGTATTCACACGGCAGCCAGTTTTGCGGGACCGGCTTTTTACTGGATCCTGCAAAACTGAACTACCGTGTGAACACAGCGTCCGTTTTTGCAGGATCCAGTTAAAAGCCGGTCCTGCAAAACTGGACTGCCGTGTGAAAGGGCTGTATTATGGATTCGTCATGTCTGTCTGTCTGTCCATCCGTATGTCACAGCCACTTTTTGCCGAAACTATAAGAACTATGCTGTTGAAACTTGGTAAGTAGATGTATTCTGTGAACCGCATTAAGATTTTCACACAAAATTAGAAATAAAACAATAAATTTTGGGGGTTCCCCATACTTAGAACTGAAACACATTTTTTTTTTCATCAAACCCATACGTGGTGGGTATCTATGGATAGGCCTTCAAAAATGATATTGAGGTTTCTAATATCATTTTTTTCTAAACTGAATAGTTTGCGCGAGAGACATTTTACCACTTCCAAAGTGGTAAAATGTCCCACCCCCCTGTAACTTCTAAAATAAGAGAATGATAAGACTAAAAAAATATATGATGTACATTACCATGTAAACCGCTACCATAATTGGTTTGAACGAGATTAAGTCAGTAGTTTTTTTTTAATACGTCTTAAATCGTAAACCGCAATTTACCAGGTACGGAACCCTTCGTGCGCGAGTCCGACTCGCACTTGGCCGTTTTTTTCACCTAATTGGTTTTATACAGCCGATTTTTATTATCAGCCTGTATCTTTTTGATCAACTGCATACATTTTATATTGAACTTAATGGGAGACATTAAACCTCCGTGGTAAATTTATATCTAAACTAGCTGACCCCCGCAGCTTTGCTCCCATCAACTGGCTTCCTATCTTCCCTGCCTTCCCTGCCTTCCCTGTCTTCCCTGCCTGCCCTGCCTTCCTTGCCTTCCTTGCCTACTGTGCCTACCCTGCCTAAACTAACCTGCCTACCTTGCCTACCTTGCCTACCTTGCCTACCTTGCCTACCTTGCCTACCTTGCCTACCTTGCCTACCTTGCCTACCTTGCCTACCTTGCCTACCTTGCCTACCTTGCCTACCTTGCCTACCTTGCCTACCTTGCCAACCTTGCCTACCTTGCCTACCTTGCCTACCTTGCCTACCTTGCCTACCTTGCCTACCTTGCCTACCTTGCCTACCTTGCCTACCTTGCCTACCTTGCCTACCTTGCCTACCTTGCCTACCTTGCCTACCTTGCCTACCTTGCCTACCTTGCCTACCTTGCCTACCCCGCCTACCCTGCCTTCGTCCTTCTATTTAGTTTCAGGTGCAGTATTGACACATTCTTAGAGAGGGTCACTTATGATTCTTGTAGGTGGGTACAGATTCTCCCGACATTACTTAAAAGGGATCAGAACAAGGTGGCATTGTAGTAGTCACGATAACAAAGGCTGTCTAGCAAAGATACTGACTATCAAAGATGGAATTGTCAACATTGATAACAAACATAATCATTTAGAAGACATATATATTAGGGTGGGCTGATGAATGTGGCCGTTTCAACTTTCCTTATTTTTATATACTCACACTTTATCTACGTCTTTTATCCCACTCGCCTGCCGCAGGTCTGCTGGAAGAAATTTATTTTGAAATTAGCAACACTTTTATTTTCTGTGTATATGTATGTGTGTATATGCTTCCGCTGAAATTAAACTCTAAGTACAGTGTTCTTTTTCTGCTGCTGGTCTTTGTTCCGCGTTACGGAGATAATGAGATGATCTCCCGCGAGACGTTTTTTTATAGTCAGTAGACTTGCGCTTGATCACTGTCTCACCTGATGGTAAGCGATGATGTGATTGCCTTCACCGATGTCAGTTATGTCCTAGATTAAAAAGAGTCACATTGTTATTCGGATTTGATCCCGCGATCTGAAATTTTAGAAGCGAACCCTTAATACTAAACCATCATTAAAATATATTTCTTTTTCATAGATATAGTATTCACACGAACAAGAACGGGTGGCCTCATGTTGATAGTTGCTGGGTACAGGTTCATCCGTCACCGTAAAACTGGATTAAAGACCAGGTGGTACTGCACTAAGCATAAGAATGCCTGTAAGACTGCCCTCTTCACGATTAATGATCAGATTGTTAAAATTAATAATAACCATAACCATTGATTGTGTATCATCTAGAATTGTTTTAGTTTACTGTAGAATTTATTATAAATTTGGAACTATCTAATGGGTGCATTTGTAACTAAGCTTCCGGGGATTATAGGCATAAACTTAAGTCATGTTATTTAGAACTAGTTTAGTACTGTCTTATTTTACAAGCTTTTCTACTCTCCCAGGTCTGTTGGATGAAATTTAGTTTGAAATAAGCAATACCTTTGTGTTCCTCTATCCGTATCTATATGTTCTTTCTCTATTAAGTGTTTTGTGTGTACGTAAACAAATAAATAAATAACATATTTTCGCACATGTTAAATCTTTCACACTACTACATGGAACTCAGTACCTACTCTTATATAAATTGCATAAAACATCTCCGTATGTTAAAGTGTACTAAATATTAGTAGATGATCGTTTTACTACCCAATGAACCACTGTTGTCAAAATCATTAGGTTATATAGGTCTACCAGAATCTCATGGCATTTTTTATTTTTTTTAGATTGTGGTTTTCATATGGCAATGTCAATTGTCACCCGTCAAATCAAAGTACTTGATGTGTCAACTGCTGCTGAAATTTTTTGATATTATCTTGAAAATTTGTTATTTTTGTGAAAATGTCGAAAAACCCACTTCGATCTCAAGCGAGACATATTGTTTTCAATGTGTATCATAAAATAAGGGAAGAAGAAGGCGTAAATCAAACTCAATCTTTGATTTTAAAGTGCTACGACGCACTGTGACGAGTGGACCGGTAAGTTGGACTGACTTGTTTTGATACTTTTAGTTTATTTTATATTTTTCTTACTTAATTTTTATTTCTTTCCATTACTATTATATGGTAAATCGTAGGCCAGGGCACATCGAATGATGGCCGGAAGGAAATGGAAACAGCAATGTAACTGTTACTAATTCTTCGACAAGATATTGATTTTAACGGAGATTGAGAATCTTTGACGTAAGAAAAATATTAAGTAATAATCTGCGCCCTGCAGTGGTACGTGTGTAGAGACGGGAGTTTTTGTCGAGTGAAGTTCAGTGGCTGTTAATATTATTTGCAAATTGATTCCTAGTGGATATTGTGATATATTATTGGTGTAGTTTTGTGTCTCAACTGTCTACGCAACTGGACAATTTGTAAAATCATTGACAGAAGCGATCTCGGGATAGTGGAGCGGAGTATTTTATTGTAGTATTGACTGCCTCTGCAAAGCTTACTGGGAAGACTGACTTGCTGCCAAATACTCCAAAAAACATTAGAACCTGTTACATCCGTATTCTAATGCATACTAAAGAATAAATATAAGATCCAAAACTCTTTCCAAAGACGTGGCTAAAAGGTCCTAGCAACCAGGCCATAAAACTTACGTAAAAAAAGTATATATAGACTGATGATGATGAATGACTATAAGTAATTTTTACAGACTTTATACATAAAGAGATTGGTTTTGAATATGTTAAATGCCAATGAAAAAGAACCATTTTGATGGAGAGAGATGACATAAAATTACAAAGATACAAGTTTTTGAAATGCCAGTAGAGTTCATGGAATCGTATTCTAGTTTTCTAGTTCTGAATGAGGTTTTAAGTTATTAGTATGATTAAAATGATATATAATAAATTAGTACATAAATTAATATTCAATTGATTTATTTTTCCTATGTTAAGAATTCGATGTATAACAACATTATTCATACACATACCTATAATACTCACAGTGGATCTTTGTGTCTCTGAATTGGTTGCAAGACCCCGCGCATTAGCTATTTTGTATCAATGTTGAAGGTGAAGATAGCATTGTATAACTGTCTCTTTCACTCGCTTACGTATGTCACATCGTCCTATCTCGCTTACTCTATGCAGTATACTCGATGACAAACTGTTTCTTACGCAATGGTTGGCAGGACCAAGTTCAAAGACACAAAGACCCGCTGTGACTACTATAATATAGGTACCTCATGTTCATTAATACTAAAGACATAAATAAAAATTAAACAGTATCAAGATCGTTTAATCCAATTTCCCCAGTATTGCACACAACAAAGTGGGCCAATGCGGGTTGGTGGATGTCACATGTCTTCGAATTTAAAGTTCTAGGACTTGCCGGTTTCCTCACGATGATTTCCTTCACCTTTTCGTTATATTATTATTTTTCCTTACAGGACCAGTGTTCACGTTCTCTCGAAAAGGGAAGCGTCTAATAATACTTGTTGGGTACCGGTTCTCACAGCATCGGATCACAGGAAAGAAGATTCGTTGGTTTTGCTCGACAAATAATAACAAAAAGTGCAATGCAGTGATTGTAACTATTGACAACGACATTGTTTACGTTAATAATGAACATAATCATCGTCCAGTACAAGGAAATCATCGTTTTCTTAAACGTAATAAAAGTTAAAAGCAAGTTAATGCGCGTTTGACAATTCGTCACCAGATTTTTCGATAATTTTGGTTCTGGAACTGAAATTGGGGCTGATTATTTAGCACGATATTTCAGATAGTCTACTTGATAAACACTTTTATTACAAATTTTGGAACGAAGTTCCTTATCGCGCGTTGCGAAAGGGGGCTAGACGGAAAAATTAAGACGAAAAGTTGTAACAACACTTTTTGCTATAGTTGTAATATTTTTTAGAGATCTTTACGAAAGAATAGACAGACAGAGTGCACACAAATATATATATATATTTATGACGTGTACGAAAGAATAGACAGACAGAGCACATATATATATTTGTGTGTGTGTGTGTGTATGTATATGTACAATTTTTTTTTTTTGCTTT
The DNA here is from genome assembly GCA_949775005.1 of Orthosia gothica. Taxonomy (NCBI): domain Eukaryota; kingdom Metazoa; phylum Arthropoda; class Insecta; order Lepidoptera; family Noctuidae; genus Orthosia; species Orthosia gothica. The sequence continues at coordinate 18,473 of CATKRY010000194.1, forward strand.
TTTATTTCAATAGCGAATCAACTAAAACTTCGTTCCATCCGGATGCCCCTTGATACTCTCAAGTTTTTTTTTAAAATCACAAACGTGGAATTAGAAAAAGGAATAGGGAGGAAACCTTTGCCCCAGGTGATTACAAAAATAATGTAAAGGTCTGTGTTTTTGTTACAACAGAATACATGAAATACGCTTTTTGATTTTATTTTAAATTACCCACGTGCAATATATCTACCGACCTTTTTTCCAACTATGTTGAGGTCAGCTTCCAGTCTAACTGGAAGCAGCTGCGTACCAGTATTTTACATGGAGCGACTGCTATCTCACCTCCACAACTCATAACCTGGGTAACACGATACCTCTTGGCAAGACTGATGTCAAATATCCTGAATTCTGACTATCTGAAACGACTGTCAAAGTTAACAAATTATAGCTGAAACCAACAGCTTAACGAGCTATCCGAGCCACCGAGGAATCTCGGTATGTTAAGTTGGTGAAGGTTGCGGGGATCCGCTGGTTGCGGGGATCCGCTGGTTGCGAGACGCACGAGACCGGTCAATGTGTCAACTTGGGGGAGGCCTATGTCCAGCAGTGGACGTCTTTCGGCTGATATGATGATGATGATGATCCTAATAATAACACCAAATCAAGTATCTCGACCTGGAAAACGAGATTGTTGACATGTGGAATATGGACTCTGCGATCATTGTGCCAAATGTTGTTACGGCGAACGGCCTGAAGGCCAATAGCCTCGACGACCATCTGACGAGGCTGTCATTGTGCGGTTGGATCAAGATCATGACACAGAAGGCAATACTCCTTTAGACGGCTTTAATCGTGATTATAACGTACAAGACAATTTGTGGCAATCACAATGTGTGTACAAATGTTTAATCAATTCACCGTCAATTTATTTATTTATTTTACTTAAATATTACACGCTCAAGGACCAATTACATTTTGTTAAAGACAAGCCAAGTCATTTGTAATAAAATAATTGAATGAATAATATTGTATTGTATGATTATTGCGTATTCGCACCATGGCCTTTAATTTAATTTTATACCTGTTCTACAAACCGTTTTCGTACTTATTTTTAGGTAAATATGCTTGCATTAAAACTTATGATTTTATTTACCATAGGAAGGTACCTTATTCGATTTATGCAGTTAAAAGCTTGTACATTTGTTTAAAAACGAAACATTACTAACGAATTCGTGTTTTATTGCAGCAGTAACACACTCCTTTTTCTTCGAAAAATATATTCAGGGGAATCAAATGCTGGTCATTGATGAGTACCGATACACCCTCATTCGGAGTTCCGGGATCAGTTCTAAGGATCGATGGATATGTGGCCGTTACAGTCTTGGCTGTAAAGCTACTGCAGTTAATGTCAACCAGAGTTTGGTGATGGTCCATCGTTGGCACGATCATCCCCAAATGACCAAGAATAAAAACAAGATAAATTAGTATTTTGGCCACAGTGTTCAGCTGTTGGCTTTGAGATCCGCAGGCCTGTATTCAACATTATCGGAGACGACACGATAAATGGACCGATAAACGCGGAATATATTACAAGTGTGCGGTTGCATTATCCCTTGCCGACCCATCTGATTACAAAATCACGAAATAAACTACGAGTACCAATGCGTCACAAATTAAACGCAAATAAATCGATGTGATTGGCTATTATAAAATTCATCCAACAAATCGCAGCAGCTTTTTTTTTTTTTTTTTTTTTTTTTTTTTTTTTTTTTTTTTTTTTTTTTTTTTTTTTTTTTTTTTGGGTGGGAAATCATCCAATGACTTCTCCCGCCCTGGGTGAAGCGGGAGGGCGTGTCAGACTTTTACTGACTAAAACCCACCCGTGTTCCTTCAGTTGCTTGCGCCAGGGCCGCGGTAACTCTTTTTCAAATTTATCCGCGACCCAGCCAGGCATCGGTCCTATCAGGCCCCGTCACTTTTGCTGACATCTCTTTGAGGCGCGCGTGGAACACTACGCGCCGTAAACTCGGGCTTGGTCCTTACCGGACGGTAAGCTACACATAACTTGCCGTCCGCAAGCCCGTGCCTACGGTGGCCGGAAATCGGCTTGCGACTCCCTACGCCCGGGGCGTCTCCTGCGGTGGCTAAGGAGGAGACAGCTTCCCATGCCCTCTCGCTCCGTACCATGGCCTGGACCAGGGCCGGACGCGAGAGGTCGCCACCACCGATCGCCTCTACGAGGACACGGCGGTGCTCCGCCCAAGCGGGGCAGATCTCCACCGTATGCTCCACCGTGTCCTCTGGGCGGTCCACACAATGGTGACACCCGGGCGTTTCCTCCCGCCTAATCCTGAACAGGAACCTCCCAAAACATCCGTGTCCGGTGAGGACCTGCGTCAGGCGGAAGGTGAGGACGCCGTGACGCCTCTCTAGCCACTCCTCAAAGAGGGGCCTTACCGCCGCAATTGTGGCGTGCCCAAAATCGCAGCAGCTAACGCGTGTTTGACAATTTCTCACATTGATTTTGCGATTATTCTCCGTCCAAAAACTGGGCTTTATTCATTTGAATTTAACTAATCACAATCCTTAATTTATTATTTACAGCGACGTTCATACAATCACAGAAAGGCAATCGTCTGATAAGTTTTAAGGGGTACACATACTATGGAAGACCCTCAAATTCTTATAAGAAGCAATGGCGGTGTTCTACCCACGGAGCTAGGGGATGCCGAGCGAATATCATCACTGTAGATGAAGCAATTATTAAAATAAATGATGAACATAACCATGCTCCTAGAGTTTCAAACTTCTAAAGTGACTTCTGCTGCACGGTCAAAATAACTGTGCACACAATAACTTCACTTTTTTCTGAAATCATGTTACCAGAAAGTCTAATTTCTTATATAAATACATTTTTGTTAATGTATTTTTTCACAAGCTTTTATCTCATTAAGATCTACATATTTATAATGTATTCAGTTATATTTTTTGTATACAAACCTGTTTAATGGAAACCTTCATCTTTGAAGTGAATTTGATGTCACATTTTGTACAATTGGATATTTTAATAAAATCAACCTTCAGAAACTTCTTTGTTGTAATAAAACGCTTTACTACAGAGTTTTTATTTTAACTAAACCTGACATAAGGAAATAATTCTTGTAAAGTTACCTGGTACAGTACATATATCAATTATTTACAAATAAGTATGAAAGTATATATCAGCTAAATGGTCTTTTCCCAGACCTAAAACATACTACCATTTGCAGACGACGACGTTGGACCAGTGTTTATTCGATCCATGAAAGGCAAGCGAATGCTAAAATTCAACCATTATACATACTATGCGACTTCAGGGGGTCCTAACCCACTTGGGTTGGTAAGTTATAGTGAGGATTGTGTTTTCTGGGTCCTTTCTTAGTTTTTGGTGAAGTTGGTCACGATTCAAGCAATCCAAGGCTTAACAATCATTTGTCACCTAGGTGGATTGACGGTAAGTCTGTGATTCGATAAGATGTCCCTGATGATATTCAAGAATATGTTCGTCATAGAATTTGGGTCATCATTATGAAACCTTTCTTCCCAGTTAATCAGTTTTAAGTCCCTAATAGCAGCATCTTCGTCGGTTTTTGTACGAAAGGGGTTTTTTTTGGGACTTTTTTTCATTTTTAGAGGCAGTGATATCATAACACTTGAGTGGTTCGTCAGAGTTGAATTACAAACTATAGTCAAAGGTTTGAGTTTTGTTTTGACGAAGCAGTGATCAAGACAATTTGATTCTCTAGTCGGCAGAGTGTGCGTGGTAAGAAGGCCGTAGGACGCAAATAGATTTAAGTATTCTGTATGTTATTAAGGGATCTAGGTTTTTGAAGGCTGGAGGTCTGTACAATGATACAATAGCTAGATCGTTGTTGATTGTTGTCACAAGGCAATTTACTTCTTGACAAAATTTTGGTTCATACACATTTGCGTGTATGGTATCTTTAATGTACAATACAATACATTCATTTTGATTAAGATGGGATTTAGTACTGTGAGTAGTGTAATTTACCATTTCAGGTATGATCGAATTTTCGGATAGCCAAGATTCTGTAAGCATAATGAGATCGTAATTGATGTCTAGTCTCTTGAGGAGAACAGCAAGCCCTTCATATTTACGGTTTAGACTTCTGATATTTTGATTTAGAACTGAAAACGCTTTTGCACCTGTGTTAAAGGCAGCCTTGCAATGCTCCAGCATGTCAATAGCTATAGCATCGCCGACATTGACGACATCGTCAATGTCATTTGCGATACCTTGTATATCAGCCATATTCTTTGTAGGTAGAAACAGAAAAAGAACTAGTAGCAATGGTATAGCAGAGACAAATTGACAGAACATTCAAAGCCGTAAAATATGCTGCATTCAAGGCACACAATGAAATGCACGAAAGTGTTTTGTGTTTTAGTAAAAATAATGTGTGAGTGTTATGTTTCGATGTGTGGTGAGTAGTTGAACAGTGAAAAGAACAATGAAAAATATACTTAATTACTAACAATCTGATCATATAAGATAATTTTGATTGAATACAAAGCATGCAAAATACAAGAATAAAAAACACATGATTGTAATACGGGTTCGCAGGATAATAGGTTCATAAATACTCAGCTAGTCATTTAGCTTGATGTAGGCGCTCTATGTCTGCTTCGTTCTTAATATGAATCTGCTTTTCCCCTTCACTTTTTTTAAGAAATACTTTGCCGAGAGAAGTCCAGCAGAACGTATAGCTATTCTCTTTAGCAAATTTTCTAGCAAGGTAGAATAGTTGCTGACCTTTTGGTGTTAGGCTCTCGGACAGGAATACCGGCTTATGCGGGCCCTCTAATTTTATATGTGAGGTGTTCAACTTATTTGCTTTATTAGTTTTATTAAAGTTCCGCGCACCTTTAATGAAATCGCGTTTAATATGCATGTTCGAAAAATCGACTATTATTGGTGATACGCCTTCCTTCCGGTTTAGCCGGAATAAGTCTTTAATTTCATGCCGTTGGATGGATACACCGAGAACTGTGGCTACTTCTGTGACGAGTTTGCGTAGGTCTTCCTTAGTCTCTCCAAGTGGTTTCGAAATATTTCTTATTTCCATTTTTGACAGGCATGAGATCCTTTCTAAGTTTTCAATTCGGTCTTCTAGTTGAATAATATAGTTTAAATCTGCTTTTCTCTCAGCTTCCAACTTCTCTGTTCTAATAACAATATCATCATACTGCTTAGATAGAGTGGTTAATTTTTCCTTTATCTCAGTGTTCTGTGAAATTATCTCCTTTATTGTGTTCTGAAGAGACTCTAACTTGCTGTCCATCTGAGCTGTATGAGTTTTCAACATATCACGGATCTCTTTAATAAAAATAGAATAGTCATCATCACGTTTGCGCTTACGTGTAGTTGGTCGTTGTTGGTCGTTTTCAGAAACAGCCGGGACAGCAGTATGCGTTTTCATAATGGTCAGAGTTTGAGTGCATGTGCTTGATTCGGTTTCTGACTCAGAGTGGCATTATTCAACGTTTTTAGTAGGAGTTAGTGCAACAAAGCAACAATAAAAGCTGTTAATATTATAGTAGCGACAAATAAGCAGAGCGCTGTTCTTTTTCTTATGTAAAAGTAAAAATAAGCACACAAAAACAATCAAAAACAAATGCGCGCCCTCGGCATCGAACCCAGACCCCTTTAATCGTAAGTCCGAAGTAGGTCCGATTTTACTCTTCTAGTTTCTGACGAATATAAATTAAAGAAACGAGTGCATAGACAGCCCTATATCGGAATTAAATTATATATTTTGTATGAGCGTTTTTTTGTGGTTTTCTAAGTATGGTGACTAATTAGCTATATCTAGCAGCTAACTACAACAACTGTAACATTTTAATGTTTAACTAGTTTTACCAATGATGATTGATGATTAAAGTATAGAAAACATACAAAAAAAATATTTACTTTTTTACAGATATCGCAAATTACGTTTTCTCAAAGCGTGGGAAGAAGCTAATCCTCATATCGGGATACACTTATTGCCTTCATCAGACATCCAGTAGTCAAAAGTCAAGATGGATTTGTTCTACACATCACAGGAAAGGTTGCAAGGCTATGGTCCATACAGTAGACGATCATATTATCTACTTGAAGTAAGATCACAATCACTCTACTAATGGGCAATACAAATAGATACCCTATTTAAGCTGACAAATGAGCTGTGTTGAGCTTGATAAGCATATTGTAGTTTGTGTCTACAGACCTCCAAGTTACCAGAATCTATCTGTGTTTGACTCTATAATGGAAGATGTGTTAAAAAAAGTTTGTACTAGTAGTAAATCAATTGTCATATGCGGCGATTTTAACATTAACATATTAGAAAATAACTCTAACACTATCAGGTTATTGGGTCTTTTTAAATCATTTAATCTAACAAATGTTTTTATGGAGCCAACTAGAGTGACAGCTTCTTCTGCGACTTGCATAGATAACGTTTTTTGTAATTGTGATTACCTAAATAAAGAAATTATAAATAAATTAACATCTGATCACAGTGGACAAACAATAACGTTTAGCACCTACATACCTTTGCAAAAAATGCAAATAAAATTTAGACCAATTACATGTAAAAATTTAGAAAAATTTAATAAAACCTTGACTAGTAAATTATGTGTTCAAAACTTTATGAATATAGATGACCCAAATGAGTTCTATGCCGAGTTTTTTAAAGTACTCAACACGCAATTCAATGACACTTTTCCACTGAAAGCAAAAAGTATTTACACCAAGTTCATATTTAGCGATTGGGCGACTCCAGGCATTCGTAAAAGCAGGGAAAAACTTTATGAACTCTATGGCCTAAAGCAACATATGAATAGTACAAGTTTTGTTAAACTTGTTTCAAAATATTCAAAAACCTTTAAGATTGCATGCAAAATAGCTAAAGCGCTGTATATTAGCAATAAAATAAAATCAGCAGATGATAAAATAAAAACTACCTGGAAAATAATAAATAATGAAACAGGTAGGAAAAAACAGCGTAACACAGAATTTAATTTAGCGACTGCACATGGCCCCACACACTCAGATATAGAGGTAGCTCAGGAATTTGAAAACTTTTTTGTTAATATTCCACTTAAAACTACAGCAGCCTTAAACTCCTCACCTGCATTGTCTGCTGCCTTACTTAGAAAGAACGTAAATGCGTGCCCTTCTGAGTTCAAGTTTCAACATACAAACCCCCAGGCTATTTTAAAAGCTTTTAAAGATCTTAAAATTAAATCAACAGAAGATCTTTGGGGACTATCTGTAAAAGTGTGTAAACCAATCATTGAAACTGTTGCACCCTATTTAGCTTTCATATTTAACACTAGTGTCGAGCAAGGAGTTTTTCCGGACCTCATGAAACACAGTAAGGTAGTTCCATTGTTTAAATCTGGGGATAGCAAAGAAGCCAATAATTATAGGCCAGTGTCAATTCTGCCGGTTCTCAGTAAGGTCTTCGAAAAGTTAATGCTCAACCAATTGTTGCATCATTTTAACAAACATTCCATCTTTTATGATCAACAATACGGTTTTACCAAAGGGCGTTGCACAACTGACGCGGGTGTCACCCTAATAAAGAACATATTTAAGGCCTGGGAGGAAGCACAGGACGCCATTGGAATCTTTTGCGACCTCTCGAAGGCGTTCGATTGCGTTAACCATGAGACACTATTGTTGAAGCTCGAGCACTATGGAATTAGACACACAGCCCTTGAGTTACTTAGATCATATTTAAAAGCCAGACAAGTTAAAGTTCAGGTAAACGGCGTAAACTCACTAGGGTCTGAAATGACAATGGGTGTGCCTCAAGGCTCGATATTGGGTCCTTTCCTCTTTTTAGTTTATATTAACGATTTACCCCAATTACTACAAAATCAACCGAAGATGGTGTTGTTTGCTGATGACACATCTTTGATATTTAAAATAGATCGGCGGTCACGAAATCTTGATGACGTGAATAACTCCATTTATCAGGTCCAAAATTGGTTCACGGCAAACAATTTAGTACTAAATGAAAAAAAAACCAAATGTATTAGATTCACATTGCCGAATGTTAGAAGTACCGAATGCGATATCATATTGAATGGCGAAAAGCTGGACTTTGTAAATCAAACAGTTTTCCTGGGAATCACTCTAGACGACAAATTGCAATGGGGTCCTCATATAACATCTCTTGCGGGTCGGCTAAGCTCAGCCGCTTATGCTGTTAGAAAGATAAGACAGTTAACGGATGTAGAAACCGCGCGTTTGGTCTATTTTAGTTACTTTCACAGCATAATGTCATACGGTATTTTACTGTGGGGTCGAGCGGCTGACATTGAATCCATATTTATATTGCAAAAGAGAGCTGTCAGAGCCATATATAAGTTAAGTCACCGTGAATCTCTTAGGGAACTGTTTAAAAATATTAATATTATGACAGTTTCTTGCCAATTTATTTATGAAAATATTATGTATGTAAGGAAAAATATACATCTCTTTAGTAAAGTCAGTGATAGACACAATTGTAATACCAGAAATAAAGATAAGTTAGATCAGCCTTCTTACAGACTAGCTAAAGTACAATCATCTTTCATGGGGTACTGTGTTAAATTCTATAACAAAATACCTTGTGATATATTAAAACTAAATGAAAGTAAATTTAAAACTTTAGTTAAAAGCACCCTTTGTAAACAAGCATATTACAAATTAGATGATTATATTCAAGATAAGAATGCTTGGAAACATGCTGGTCCTGCTCCATAGGGCAATGTTTGGTGTAGACAAAATCAAATTTGTTAATTTATATTCCCATTCATAGTTATTGTATTCATTGTTTTGTTTTTTTTTTTTTTTTTAGGAAATTGACTCACACACTGTTCCGTTGTTGTTGAATTAGGTATTTTACCTATGTTTGTAATATTTGTAAGTGTATATGTGAGAACCATGTTCCTACTTATCAAATTAATTAATTTTCCTGTTAATGCTTTTTAATACTTTATACCTGCGTGTAGAGCTATTCTGGGTGCATCGTCCTCACATATATTAATGTATGTACGTATGTTAATATTGTAAAACACCAATTTTTTTTTTTTTTTAAAGAGTAAGTATGGAGTTTCTTGTGCGTTCTTCTCCATAACAATCTACTTTCCGAATGCACGGTAGAATCATTTTTTTTTTTTTGTTTTTTTTTTTTTTTTATTACTTTTAAGTTTATTTTTTATTACTTTTAATTTTTAATTTTAATTTATGTGACGTTCAAAAGTGCCGTTTATTGGCCTAATTGAATAAATATATTTGACTTTGACTTTGAAATAAAATACGCCTTAGACAAAGTGCATTACAGGAATCCGCTGGATTCGATGGTCGATGAGGCGACACTTGGAGGGATATGTTTAGCAGTAAATGTCTTTTGGCTGAATACACAACCAAAGTGGGACTGTGAGAATCGCTTCTTGGTAGTTTTTTTATTAGCCTAGAATATGCCACTACCGGGCAAATGCCTTCATCCAGTAGTTAACGTTTCATTCTCTTTTTTAGAGCTAGTTTAAAATACAATATTACTTGTACTAATTTTTTTTCATTTCCTATTAGCATGTCATTATTAGTCAATTAATGTGTGTTTGGCAATTTTCTTAAATATTAAAAGTTAACGGAACTAAATGTTTTTGATTTCCAACAATTTATAATCACACTATATTAAATTGTATATTTCATCGAGTCACCATTTAAATCGGAGAAATACCCTGATCAGAAGATAAAATAATCCTAACACTGATTTAGTTTATTTCAAATATTGCAAATAACGTATACTCAGAAGAAGGAGCAAAGCATTTCCTATTATCCGGAAACACGAAAGGTCAAGACATTTCATAACCACAAGTTGTCCAAGTGTTGTCTTGAAGGCAAACCACAATCATCCTCCCTCTGGAGAGTACCAATGTTAAAGAAATCCCGGATCAAGTGAAGCGCGTGTTCATTCGTGATTTTTTGCTATTTGTAATTTTGCTCGCAGATTTTGCAAATTATATTTTTACGATTTTGTATTTTTAATGGTACACGACATAATAAATTCAATCATAGTTTTTACTTGCATCTTTTTTACTGGTGGCCAGTGCGTTTTGAACTGACTGCTGGATGATATTCTCTTTCAATTGTAAATTTTGGATATATATATTTTTTTCAGTTATTATTTATTTAATGAAAAAGAGTGCGTACTTGAGATAACATAATATATTTTTTCTTTGAATTTCTTACAACCACTGCAAATTACGTCAAATCACAGAAAGGGAATCAGCTGATCCTATTATATGGTACACTTATCAGAAGGTCAAGATATTTCTTAACCAGAAGATACTGTGGATGTGTTCCACGCACCGTAACAAGGGATGCAAGGCTGTGGTCCATAATGGCGACGATTGAATTGTCTACTTCAGGGCAGAGCATAACCATCCCCGAAGAGATTGTTGGCAACATCTAGAACGAAACATCCGTATAGTAGGGAAACTCATGAGGCTCTAGACACGTGACCAAAGCGTCGCAACAGTGATTGGAAAAACGTCAAAAATGTATGAAAATGACAAACGCCTTCGAATAGTCACAAAATAATTCTTTTATATTTTGGCATTTCGATCATCGACACAACTGATAGAATGTTGATGTTCGATGTTTTTTCGGCTTTTCTTTTTCATGTGTTAGCTAAATTGTAAGGCCGTAGCTTACCCATATGCAGCTTAACTTGGCCTCTGCTAGTCATACATAAATAGATGCACGAAAAATCTCGAAGACGTAAACTTAAACCTACTTCAAGACATAGTAGGTTCACTGCTAATATAATCTATACTTCTATACAAATATTATAAAGAGGAAATTATATTATAATACTCTGATAAACTTTTAGTCTTACAGCAAAAAATCAAAACCGCATAACACACAGTTGTAAATATCCTAACGCTAACATTTTAAAGATCAAATTTGCGTATCTGTATTATTATTGTATTTTTTCAGCGAATAGCGCTAGTCTGATAAACTAATACAAATTAAATAATCATTTATGTTACAGGCAGTGGGTACAAATTCGTTCGTTTTTAGGGTGGATCAGGTAACAACTGCTACCGACTGTTCATCTTGGATTTGTATAAATGCAATTGCTTATTAGTATTTTGGGTCCAATGCAGCTTGGTGGATTTCACATTTCTTAGAAGTTTTGTTCCTAGGACATTCCGTTTTCCTCACGATGTTTTTCTTTACCGTTTTGAGAGTAATGCTGGTAAAATAATTTACACAAAGTAAAGTCCCTGGCTGGGTTTGAACACACGATCTACAACTTATAAGTGGACGTATTCGGGTTAAAAATATAACTCTAATGTCATAATAATATGAGTGTTATTAAAAATTATATCGTTGTACAATTTGTTTTATAATTATTTCTTGCTTCTCGTAAAATACTAAAAGAGTTGATAAAAGTTGTTAATGGTTGCAAATTGATAGAAAGGGCTGTGATTAAAAGTAGATTTTGTTTTTGGTAGCCTTTGCCCCCTACACTTGGTCAAATGTATTTCTAATTTTTTCATCGCTCTTTTAATATGTATCTGATTCATCCCTCAGTTCTTCAAGATCGCAATGACGCCAACCTTTGATAAAGAAATTAACGAAAAAAACTTTCTATTACTATCTACTAACTTTCGCCCTATATTTACAGATATGGAGTTTTCAGAACACGTATATTTACGAAAGAATCAGCAGCTTTCCGAAGTTTGGAAAGAATTCCTCAGAAGCAGTGACAAAAATTTTGCCAAATGCAAATTGTGTCATAGTGTGATCACATGCTATGCTGGATCCACAACAGGATTGAAGAGACACTTAGCATCAGAATATCACAATAGAAACCTTTTGATAAAGAATAATCTACTATATAATAGGTTAAATAGATAGAAGTAGTATAGTTAAAATTAATATTTAATGTGTGTGAAGCAAAAGAAGTATGTAAGGATCGTAGCAGGTGGCGTTCTGTAGTTTCTGCCTATCCCCATGGGGAAAAGGCGTGAGTTTATGTATGTATGTACGTAATATTTAATAAATCAATTATTAAGTATTATCAATATTTATCAAATGTTTTTAGTAATATTATATATAATCCATAATTAAATAAGTTAAATGTTTGTTCTTATTAATTTATCAGTCTGACATCTAATTAAAATTAATTAACCGACAATCTAATTTGTTTATGTTGTGTTCAACTTAGTGACATGTTTGCACGGAATGATGTTTTATGTATAATCATAAGTTATACTTACATACATTGGGTAAGGTCAATTCAAAAAATATTAATCTTATATAAACTAGATTAAGGTTAGTTATCAAAAATCATGGAGATATAAATAAAAAGAATAGATATAATCATAGGCTACTTTAGACATTGTAAGTGCAACTGTATTTACTCAACTTTTTTGTTTGTAAGAAATAAAAGGCTTTTTTATTTTATTTTATTTTATTATGTAAGGACCGTAGCAGGTGACGTTCTGTAGTTTCTGCCTACTCCCATGAAAAAAACGCGTGAGTTTATGTATGTATGTATCTATAAACAATCAATGGAACTATTGTTTAGTCGTGGCTAATTTTATATTTCGTATTAGCAGCAAATGTCACGCTTAATGTAAACTATGTTTTGGTTAAAAATAATAAAATGAATTAATTGCTTATTATTTCTCTGCCTTACCTTTTGGGGAACACTGGCGTAATGTAATGTCAAGTGTTACTTAATAAAACGAAAAATATTATTCTTGTTTTATTTTGTAGGTACCAGGTAATGTAAAACAAAAACCCCTTGATTCTAGTAATGACATAGACGTGACAAAAATTAAACGTAAGTAAAGTGATGTGATTCGCATATATTTTACATAAACTAACGACGAAGAAGAAAAAAATCATGCTGTGCGGTCACAGGATGCATCTGGTTTTGGTCAGCCAGCTCGCGAATATGTATCTTCCGACTGCACAGCATGATTTTCTTCTTGTTTACGTCTTTTTAGTTCGCTTTTTAAGCAGTCGGGTTTCTTGATTTTTTTAATTTTATTTTTTTATTTATAACTTCTAGTTAGTTTTTTTTTGAATTAGGTACATTTAAACTAAAAAAATATAAGTATTATATATTTTTGAAATCACCTCTTAAACGATGGATTTGGAAGAAAAAAATTTGGGCCACCACTATATGGCGCCCAAAATCCACCATTTTTCTATTGTCCAATTTTAATGTAGCCAGTGACACTCGCAGGGTTAAGACGAATTGATTGACGTACGAATCATTAAAACCGGCCAACGCGTTTGGTCTCTGGAGGGCCATATAAGAACTAACATACATACATACATACATAGACTGATAAAAACTCTTTGGTAGTCGGGTAAAAAGGCGTCTACTGAAAATCAGCGCTGTCTTGTGGTTCCCCGTACATCGTACTGAGTGGGAGACTTCTTGTCACGGTCACGACTTGCATCTGCCTAAATTTGTTCGTTTTAACCCCCGCCGGAAAAAGAGGGGTGTCATAAGTATGAAGTGTGTTGCTGTGTATATGTGTGTCTGTCTGTGGCATCATAGCTCCTAAACGGATGAACTGATTTTGATTTAGTTTTTTTTTGGTTGAAAGGTCATTTTGTTGAGAGTGTTCAGAGCTATGTTTGAATAAAATCGTTTCAGCCGTTCAAAAGTTATGAGCGCTTTACTGTTTGAATCGGGGTGTATTCGCAAGATAAATGTGTCGGGGTTTTTTTAAACTTTGAAATTTTACTTGTTGTAATTTTGTTTTACTTTAATGGTATAGATTAAGCATAATTTATGTATTGGCATTTCAGTTTCTGTGACTATTAATTATACTTTCTTTTCCTTTTAAAAATAAATACAATACTCAATGCATAAAGTGTGTGTTAATAAATAAATAAATAAATGCAATGCAAATTTTTAGTTTTCTGTTCTAAAATATAAACTCTATGGTCGAATATTATAATAAAAGCAGTGGTTTTTATTTTTATTTGCAAGAAGCGACGAGTTATTTGACGGTGAACTGACCTAGGGAATCCCCTGAAGGAACCTCCGGGGTACCCTTACTTCTGCCGTCTGGCAACATTTCGTCAGAGGCCGAGATAAATCTCTAGCTATTTGTCAAATAATTATTTGACACAGTAATATCCGTTCCGTATGGTGTCGGACGTCAAGAATCTCACCATCCCATATCTTCCCGTGGGTGTCGTAAGAGGCGACTAAGGGATACACCAGGGAATGGGCAGCAGCGTTCTCTGTGCTCTTCAACATAAACTGCGATCGCCAACCCGCCTGCCAAGCGTGGCGATTAAGGCAAACCCCCCAAACCAAATGAATAGCTCAAATAAAAAACGGCCCCGAGTGCCCGGCAGCCCGTCTACCCTCGAATACGGTAGCGGTCGAGGCGATGGCGTGGCAAGGGGTGCGAAGAATCCCCGGAGTGAACCCGGCTACCCCAATAAACACCGACGACTGGCCCTGGCAACATACAACACGCGAACTCTCCGGACCGACGAGAAGATAGCCGAACTCGAGGAAGAATTGAGCGGGTTGCGATGGAGTATTATATGGTTATCTGAAGTTCGAAGAGAGGGGGAGGACTCGATAATCCTCAAATCCGGTAACCTGCTCTATTTCCGAGAGGGTGACCGGCAGTCCCAGGGTGGTGTCGGGTTTATCGTCCACAGGTCCCTTGTGAACAACGTAGTGAAGATCGAGAGTGTGTCAACCAGGGTGGCGTACCTTATACTCAGAATATCCTCGAGATATTCGCTGAAGGTCATACAGGTCTACGCACCGATCTCGGCACACCCCGACGACGAGGTAGAGACCATGTATGAGGATATCTCCAGAGCCATGCATGGTTTCAAAACTCACTTCGCCGTTGTCATGGGGGACTTCAACGCAAAACTGGGCAAACGAGACGAGGATGAGCTGCAAGTGGGGCAATTTGGAGTTGGACATTGGAACCACCGGGGTCACCTACTGGCCAGTTTTATGGAGAAGGAAGGCCTCTATATGATGAACTCCTTCTTCAGAAAGCGTGAGCACAGGAAGTGGACATGGCAAAGCCCCGATGGTGGAACTAAAAACGAGATCGACTTCATCATGTCAACCAAGAAGCAAATGTTCAATGATGTCTCTGTGATCAATTCGGTGAAAACCGGGAGCGATCACCGAATGGTAAGAAGCACATTGAACATTAATATCAAGCTTGAAAGGTCTCGACTGATGAAGTCAACGCTCCGTCCAGCACAGATCCAGATCCAAAACCCCGAGAGCTTTCAGCTCGAACTCCAGAATCGTTTCGAGTGCCTAGGGAGCTCCGTGGACGAATACAGCGACGGGTTCGTGGAAGCTGTCCATACGGTCGGGTCTAAGTTTTTCAAGACCCGCCGTACAGATATAAACAAAAAGATCTCTGATCCTACTCTCAAGCTTATGAAGGAGAGGCGTGAGATGATCCTGCAGTCTTCAGACGATGCGTTGAAATACCGGCAGCTTAATAGACGGATCTCAAAGTCCTTGAAAAGTGACCTCCGCCGCTATAATTAAGTACAAAATTATTGAAAATATCTGGGTATTGAAAATCAAATGAAGTATACCTATGTCACAAAAACGACAGCATGTATAATACTTAGAAATAAAACATTAATTTAATATTGTGTTTTAATTTGTAATTCGAAATCTTATACCAAATTAACTAATAAATATTTGTAGGTGTCTAGAGATACTTGTAATGGTATAGCTGGTACTGGTGTATACACCAGCGGCGAAACAGAGCGCCATGCCGACTGGTGGTTCGCAGAACTTGAGGAGACTTAAGGATTAAACCCTTTTTCATAAAAATCTCGAAGCTGTTTAGTGATTGATTAGCAATCATAATATATATCAAAATAGAATGTTTAATTCAAATATATCCATAGAAAACTTGAATTTAGAATCTGTTAATCATTTTCTAAACAGCTTAGTTTTTTTTATAAATGTGGGTATTTATTGTCAAATACTGATGACGCCTCTTCTTTTCAGATGATGCTGAGTTTTCAGACCCAACACGAAATCACCTGAGAACTGAGCCTTCTCCAGTTTGGAAATATTTTCTCAGAAGTAAAGACAAGCAAAGGGCAAAATGTACAACATGTCACAAAGTGATAAAATGCGGTGGTGGCACCACTTCACCATTACTAAAACATATAAAGATGCATTCAAATAAACCAGAGTCAAATAATAAATTTCATACTGTCATGTTGAAAAACGAAGAAAATTTCGACGTAGAAGGTACTTTTTATGTATAAATATATCATTTTTACTGCCACTGATCAACAATAGTCCTATAAGCTACCTTCCTGATGGTTCGACGCGATTCAATTTAAGAATATGACACCGATAAGCGATATTTAAAACGCAAACTTGCAAGTACGTTCACATAGATGCAATACAATGCAATTCGACCGATTTGAACTTATTTTCTTCGAAAATTCTTGTACGATATCGCTCATCGACTCAATTTAAATTGTTGTTAATTTGCTAAACAGCTTAGAGTATTGTTTTATAAATGTGGGTAGTTTTGTCAAATAATGATTACGCCTTTTATTTGCAGATGACGCGGAGTTTACTGAACCGAAACTTTATCACCCGCCTTCTCCTGTTTGGCAATATTTTCTCAGAAGTAACGACAAGCGAAGGGCAAAATGTAAAATATGTCACAAAGTGATAAAATGCATTGGTGGCTGCACTTCAGCATTACTGAAACATGTACGATGGCATTCAAATGAACCAGAGTCAAATAATAAATTTCATTCTGTCTTGTTGAAAAACAAAGAAAAGTTCGACTTACGAGTAGAAGGTACTTTTAATGTTTATATCTATCGTTTTTACAGCCTCTCATCGGTGATAGTGATATACTGGCTACCTTCCTGATGGCTCGACCCGATTCAATATACCACACCGATAAGCGATTAATATTATGCGAAATTGCAAATTACTTTCATATTGATGTACAGCGATGAAATTCGACCGATTTGCACTAATTTTCTTTGAAAATTCTAGTACGATAACGCCTATTGACTCAACTTAAATTAAATCACCCCAAAGGTCCTTTACACTACATATCGTTATTTCCATTAGTTCTTAGTATCGATTAATTGTTATGTTTATTTATTTTCAGATGACGAAGAGTTTACGGATGCGAATCCAAATGATAATAAAGGTCAATCACTCTGGAAACATTTTCTCTTAAACAGAGACCAAAGCCGCGCAAAATGTAACATTTGCAGCAAAATATTAATGTGTAACACCGGTTCTACTACGGGATTACGGAAACATTTAGCATTAAAACACTGCTTGTATTATAAACATTAAAAATAGTACCTTATAAGACCAGTCTTATAAGGCACCTACTTCTGTTTCTCTGTCAACAGTAGAAGCCGAATATGTAGCAGCTGCGAAGTGCATGTGACCTACTATACATAAAAGGACTATACAGTGATTTAAATGGACTGGAAAGTGATGTGTTATGTATATTGTACATGGACAATAGAGGTGCTATTCAAATTTCAAAATCTGTTGAGAATAGCAAACGTGCTAAGCACATTGATATAAAATACCATTTCTTAAAAGATGTTATAAGTAGAAAAAATATTAATGTTGAGTATATCTCTACTCATAACGATGTGGCAGATTTATTAACTAAGACATTGTCTGGTGATAAGATTCAAACTTTGAAACAAATCTTAAATATTGTTCAGTTATAATTGTAATTGTTTGTTTTTGTTTGATTTGTTTAATAGTGTTGTAACGATATCAATCTATGACAGATTTTCAATCGAGGGGCAGTGTTAAAGTTTTTTATAAGTATCTTATATTTCGAACGAAGCCAACTCTATCTGTCAAAGACTGTAAAAAAAGAATGTCGTTTTTGCTTCATAATATTTTACTTCTGTAAAAAAGCGTGTGACTCGCAAATATAATTATAAAACTCAAGATATGGTTTAATTTCATCGGCCTCTGACTATAAATAATTACATTAACGTTAATATTAACCAAAATACACAATAACGAGGCGTAGAGACTAGATCAAAATTAAGCGAAATGTGCGTCACTGAAATTGAGCCAAGAAAAGTGGAGTTAGCTCATTTAACATCGATTTCACATTTAATTTACACAATGTCCTCCCGAAAAGGACGTATTCTTCGATTTTCGAGTCACAGACTTGGAATGCAACTCAAAAAACAAAAATATAAATTACAACAATACGAGCATGTTTCTGTCCCACTGCGGGACAAAATCATCTTCTCATACAGAGAAGGCACGAGCATTAATCACCACGAGTGTTTGATGCGGGTTGGTGATTTCAAAGTTTCTCACGATGTTTTTCTTCACCGATGTCACCGGTGTCCAAGATAAACTTGAAAGTACATGAAAAGTCAGTTTGGTACTTGCCCGGATTTGAACCCACGACCTCACAGCACGAGAGGCGAGATCTTAGCCACTGGCCTAGTACCACGAATAACTTAAATAACGCTTAAATAAGATAGAGATGTTGGTTGGTTGAGTGGATGTTGGGGAGAGGTCATTAAGCATTAAGCGTAACGAAATTGGGTCAATAAATAAATTTACATTGAATTACCTATAGTTAATACATTTGGTTTCTCTTTCAGGACCCGTTTTCACAATGTCCTCCCGAGGAGGACGGATTCTTCAGTTGTCGGGTTACAGACTTGGAATGCTTTACTCAAGGAACGGATTAACAAGATGGCGGTGCTCCTCCCGCAGTACTTTGAGTTGCAAAGCCTTTGTCGTCACCGCTAGCGATAGTGATGCGATCGTCATAAACAAGAATGTTCATAACCATCCGCCTGTCAAATATCATTCTAAATAAGTAAAAAAAACTTCTAAATGAGTAAATATATTGTGATAAGTAACTATAAAAAAATTGTTTTAATTTTATGTTTCTTAAGTCCTTTTTACGGTTCCATACATCAAAGGGAAAAAATGAACGGCAATTCATGACAATATCATGCTAGGTTCAGACCAATCGCCGCCTGCACATAAGTAGGTGAGACTCAGAGGAGACGCTTTTGCAGTCCCCACAGGGATGTGCTCTTACTGGTATTGCACAGAGGGGATTCCGGGGTGGTCCTTTAAGAGGTGACAGAGCTCCTTCCGCGTGCCGATGGTGATCACCGGGGTGGATTAAGTGAGGTAAAAATGCCACAATCCTTGGTCTTTTCCCCAAAAGCCCAGGCGCCTTTTGAAGATATCCCACCGATAACAAAAAAAAAGATTCAGACAAGTCAAACAAAACTGAATTGAGCCAAGATATGGATGACCCTCAAGCCTTCAATTAGAATTTGCTCATTTTGCATTATTTTCAGGACCATTTTTTACAAAGTCCTGCAAAGGAGGGCGGATTCTTCAACTGTCCGGTTACAGACTCAAGCAGCAATACTCAAAGAACAGCAAAACAAGATGGCGTTGTTCCACCCACACAGGTCAGGGATGCAAAGCCAGCGTCTTCACAAACAAGAATGTTCACAACCATTCACCTGTTGAATATTGGGCAGATTTTTGAAAATAATTTATTATTTCTACTTTATTATTATAATATTGTATCGTTTTGTATTTTAACAACAATTAAACAATTTTTTATCCAAACTTACAGTGTTATAATTTCATTGATGTTATTTGATTGCATATTGATTTGGATAATTTAAGTTCGTGACAATAAATACTTTTTATTGGGCTGATACCATCAAAGTTGAACTGCTTTCAAAAAGGGGTGCGTGCACTAACGTTAGTTCATATTAACATATTTACTTGGAAGTACATAGTTAAGCCATCTAACTGAAATGCAGCGTAATTATCGTCACTGAAATTGAGCCAATAAACGTGGAGTTTGCTCATTTACCACCGTTTTCAGATCTTGTTTTAAAACTACCTTTAAAGTAACGAAATTGAGGCAAGAAATCATATATAGTTCGCATATTTTGCTTCTTTTTCAGGACCACTTTTCACAACGTCCTAGCGAAGAGGACAAATTCTTCGATTGTCGGGTCACAGTCATCAGGCTCAGGCAGGAATACTAGAAGCACGGCAAAACACGATTGAGCTGTTCGACCCACACTACCAGGGGTTGCAAAGCCACCGTCTTCTTCACTACCGATAGTGATACGATCACCATAAACAAGAAAAATCATAACCATTCGTCTGTCGAATATATGCAAGATTTGGGAGATATTAGAATTTTGTAACTATTAAAACTTCGATTAAGGAGGACTTCAACTCCTAGGTGTACCGTGTTTTTGTATTTACATATTTTATGTTAGTATAACGAGAGCTTCCTAAGGTGTTGGTCGAGGCTCGTGGCTATTAAGCCATTCGCTGACTCGACTATAGGTACAATGATCGCTGTGTACACATACTACATGTCGACTACCTCGCGAGCCAAGTCAGGCTAGATCAGAAGTAGATTGTTGCATCGAGCGCAAAGTGAGTTATTGATGCATGAGTGTTATGTTGGTTCCCGAGCACTTTAGCGAGGTGCGTAATCTACTTTTCTTTCAACTACCAATCTACCTCTCACCTATTTCCATTTTTTTATACTTTTCTTGCTAAATATGAAGTACCTACCTATCAAAGTTTTACAATGGTACAAAATGCGGGGCCTTTTTTAGGGTTCCGTAGCCAAATAGCAAAAAACGGAACCCTACCAGCCCTTTCACACGGCAGTCCAGTTTTTTGCAGGATCCCATTTTCTGCAGGATCCCGTTTGATCGCAAAAGAGATTATATGCTAGTGTTCACACGAGCAAACCGCATGCAGGATCCTGCAAAATGCTGATCCCGTCGATTTGTGCAGTTCGGTTTTGTCACCGGAAACTGGATCCGTTGTCCAGTAAAAAGCGGGATCCCGTTTAATGACACATATATTTCTGTAGCAGTGTTCACACGGCTTCCTGCGTGCGGTTTTTTGCTGGACACTGTTTTTTGCGGGATAGTGGAGTGGTGGGAGCCCCCGCTCTCACTGACTCATTTCTTCTTAAATCGCTCATTAGATTTACAAAAATACCTAAAGTCGAGCGTTATGTCACGATAGGATGAACCCAGAATCTTCTATTTCGCTGCCGACGATGCCGATAATACCAATAGAATATTAGCAAAGTATTCACGTCCATTTCGCCTGATCACTAGCGTAGGAATGGTCAAAAACCAGGATGCAACCGTATTCACACGGCAGCCAGTTTTGCGGGACCGGCTTTTTACTGGATCCTGCAAAACTGAACTACCGTGTGAACACAGCGTCCGTTTTTGCAGGATCCAGTTAAAAGCCGGTCCTGCAAAACTGGACTGCCGTGTGAAAGGGCTGTATTATGGATTCGTCATGTCTGTCTGTCTGTCCATCCGTATGTCACAGCCACTTTTT